>CM059192.1:73177912-73249923 GCA_030323885.1 Branchipolynoe longqiensis
CTCCCACCCTCTCATTCCCTATGCCTCTCTATCACTCACTCTCTCTCCTCCCTGTCATTTTGTAAAGTCGACGGCTGGCAGCTGTGGTTGTGTAGGTAGGCTAAATATGAAATCACTACAGGCAAGAGAAAGGTAGAGTAGAAAGTGCACAGAAGGAGAGCTTACACCCTCAGGTTTATTACTATATAGTCTCATGAATCCAAGATGGCTGTCACACCTGATCAGCTCCTCCAATCAGCACTAGGCATTCTTCAACCAACCAATGAACATCCAACCTGCCTGTATCCAAGCCTTGGTTGTTTATGGCTACAGTGCCCTGTTGTGTCTGGGTGTGCAGTGATCCGTAAATAACAATTGGGGGGGGGGGGGGGGGATATGTGAGCAGAGCTCCCAAGGCTCTGTCACACTAAAAGTAGTGCCCCTCTCACACTATCTATAACTACATAATGTTTATATCAACTCAGTAAAGGATCACCAGCACCACATAATACCTTAATGCCTCTGGCTCTATATACCATTTACCTTTTTATATAACAATTGTAATTACTATAGACTAGTTCACACCATCCTCCAATGTCTAAATATCGGGAAATTTTATAACCTCCCTCCCTACCCTTCCCCTCTTCCTACCCATCCCCTCTCCCTCCTTCCATCTCCTCTCCCTCCCTACCCTTACCCTCCCCCCTTCCACCCCCGTTTCTACCCTCCCCCCCCCCCCTCTCATTCCCTATGTCTCTCTATCACTCACTATCTCTCCTCCCTGTCCTCTCCCTCTCTTCCCTTCCCTTCCCCTTTATCCCAACTCCACCCCCTCCTCCTGGGTCTCACCTGGTGGTCCTGTTCTGGTGTCCCCGCCTCCTGGATATTCTCCTTGTCCTCCTGCCGGTGATTGATGAATCCCGGCCGCCTGATCTTGGGCAGCTTATTCCCCATATTTATTAGTTATAATTATATAATATAAATATATATATCCTATAATGGACACACCCACAATCTGGTCAGATCCAATCACAGCAAAAACTATGTCCAATTATATCACAAATCCTGTTGTTATTCCAAATGATGCGAAGACACCCGAACAAAAGTGCCGTAATAATCCAGGGAATGAGTAAATCCAGAATTATATAAATATATATATATATAGCCTAATGGGTGCGTGAGTAATCCAAAGTAGAGCGCATGCGTATTCCGACAGGTTGTCTATGTCAAATGTAGTCCCACGTGACAGTACTCCACGTGAAATAATCCTCTCTGGAGCAACCAATGGTTATTACATTCCTCCTAGCGTAGCATGGCACCACGATGCGCATGGGCATGCACATGTGCATGCGCATTAGTGGTTTTAGTTATCAGTTTGGTCACCAGGTCAAATCTGTGAAGACAGACAACCTGTATCTGATGCTCCAGGGCAGGTGTGTGCGTGTGTATGCGTATGTATGTGTGTGCATATGTGTGTGCGCGTATGTGTATATATGTGTGTATGTATGTGTATGTATGTGTATGTATGTGTATGTGTGTGTATGTGTATGGGTATGTGTGTATGTGTATGCCTGTATGTGTATGTTTATGTATGTTTATGTATGTGTATGTGGGTGTGTATGTGGGTGTATGTGTATGTATGTGTATGTGTTGTGTGTATGTATATATGTATGTGTATGTTTATGTATGTTTATGTATGTTTATGTGTGTTTATATGTGTGTGTGTATGGGTAAGTATGTGTGTATGTGTGTATGTGTGTGTATGTGTGCATGTGTTGTGTGTGTATGTGTATATCTATGTGTATGTTGTTGTATGTTTATGTTTGTTTATGTATATGTGTGTGTGCGCATATGTGTATGTGTAGGTGTATGTATGTGTGCGTGTGTGTAATCTCTATGACTGACAGCACTGATAACCTGCAGACTGTATCCTGAGGCAGCCCGCCATGGTGTTACCTGGTGAGGTGAAGCTGTTAAGGTCAGACCGCTGATAGGTAGGTGTTACTATAGCGGGACGCGGGGAGGTGGAACTGGGTGTAATATATATAATATACATGTGTAGTGAGTCCAGTTGGGGTGAGGGTTGTGGCGCATTGGTACCGTGAGGCAGGGTGTATATTAAGTAGATGGGTCCGTCTGTTTGGTCAGGTCTGCCCTGGGGCAGTAGGAGTTGTTGTAGTAGGAGTAGTGGTTGTTATAGTAGTAGTAAGGAGTAGTTGTACGAGTATGAGTAGTTGTAGGTGTAGCAGTAGTTGTTGTAGTAGAAGTAGTTGTAGGAGTAGTTGTATGAGTAGTTGTAGTTGTTGTAGTAGTTGTTGTAGGAGTAGTAGGAGTAATAGTAGGAGTGGTAGTAGAAGGAGTAGGAGGAGTAGTAGTAGTAGTTGTTGTTTTAGGAGTAGGAGTAGTAGTAGTTGTAGGAGTAGGAGTAATAGTATTGGTAGTACTAGTAGTTACAATAGCTGTTGTAGTAGGAGTAGTTGTAGTAGAAAGTAGTACTAGCCGCCGCAGTAGTAGTAGTAGTAGTAGTAGTAGTAGTAGTAGTAGTAGTAGTAGTAGTAGTAGTAGTAGTAGTTGAGCTGGTGGTGCTGGTGGCGGCGGTGGTGCGCCCAGGAGAGGGGTGGTCCCAGGCGTCCTGGTGGTGGTTGTGGCGGTGCCGGTGGTGCTGGTGCTGGTGGTGCGTCAGTGACTCGTCATCTGTGGAGTCTCCTGATGCACCGACCTGTCTGACAGTGGGGGAGGCAGACACCGAGCTGCTCCCTTTAAGGCATGGGTACGTATCCAAGTGGGGTAGGTAGGTCGGTAGGTAGTAGCTGGGTAGAGCGGGTAGATGATGTCTGCAGCTCCGGTAATGCCAGTGTCAGTGTCAGGGACCAGCAGCAATAGGTGTTGAGCAGTACCGAGCAGTACCGAGCAGATTGCAGTTGGAGACCGGCGAACCGGGAGATCGGGGACTGCAGTAGTGGTGGTAACAACAACAGCAGCAGTAGCAGCAGCTGTAGCAGCAGCTGTAGCAGCAGCTGTAGCAGCAGCAGTAACAGCAGCAGTAACAGCAGCAGTAACAGCAGCAGCAGTGACGTGAGCAGCTCAGTCACTACTTACCAGGCAGCTGAGCGACCCAGTGAGAACACAGCTCAATGCCGGATTCCTATGCTGGCCACACATGCGCACAGCAGGCGTGGGTGGGATGGAATGAGAGGTTTGAGGGGGAGGGAGTCAGTGCTATCTATCCACTGAGAGAGTCGACTACAGCAGCAACTCCATTCAGCCTGCCTGCCTGCCTGCCTGTCTGCCTGCCTGCCTGCCTGCCTGCCTGCCTGCCTGCCTGCCTGCCTGCCTGCCTGCCTGCCTGCCTGAGTGCCAGCCTGACTGCCTGCCTGACTGCCTGCCTGTCTGCCTGCCTGCCTGCCTGCCTGACTGTCTGCATCTGCACACGCGTGCCAGTCCTACTGCCGTCAGTCCTCCTGGCTACGCCTTCTCACAGAGACTGGCGCCGGGCGCCGGGTGCCGGGCAGAGGGGCAGCGGGGCAGCGGGGCAGGTAGGCGGGTGGGACGGCGGGAAAAGACCACCCGCTTAGAGTAAGACGTGCACTGGGTGAAGTTAGCGCGCTCTGTATTTCATTGTATTGGTGTATTCAGGAGGGGGGAGGGGTTATGTCCTAGCCACATCCCAGGCCATACCAGATGGGATGGCCGAATGAGTTGAGCGTCCGTCTCTCGTTTTGGTAGATGGTGGGATTCGAACCTATGGGTTAGAACCCTAGTCTAGTCAAACCAATGACTTAAAAAATGTATACTTGTTGCTTCCTTGTCTGGCGCTCGGCATTATTAGGACAGGGCAAAGACTGGTTGGCTCGGCGTCAGGATAATGTTACTGAGTGGGATATCCGATCATGGTGCTGGTGGCCTGTTCTCCCAGTGGGGCAGCCCTATAAAGTCGCCATGAGTGCGCACTGACACAAGTCGGTACCCATCCTGATATGACCTTAGATGTTGCCTGGATGTAAAACTCCAACAATTAACTAATTAGTGCAGGTGCCGAGTTGTGATATATGTGTACAGCTTTATAGTGCTACCTTGAGTATGTCACTTAGCACCTTGGTGCAATAGCCTATCAATATTGAGGATACCTCATCATCATCATCATCATCATCATCTTCTTCTTCTTCATGCTATCAGTCGCAATGCGACAAAGACTGCTTTCATTACTTAACCGATGCTCTCCATTTAGCTCTCTGTTGTGAGTTGGTCTTAATGTCTCTCAGCTTCAGGTTTCTCTTGATAGTATCCTTGAATCGGAGACGAGGGCGTTCTCTCTTTCTCTGACCAGAAGACAATTGAGAATAGAGGATCTGCTTGGTAGCCTGTCTGTTGACATCCTCATCACGTGTCCAGTCCACTGGAGGTTCTTTCTGATCAGAAGATCTTCCATAAAGGACAGCCCTGTCCGATCGAGTATTCCCTTGTTTGTCATTTTGTCCTTTCAGGTTATCCTCCAGATCGAACGCAGATGTCACATCATGAAGGCATGCAGCTTTTTCACCTGTCGTCTGTACACTGTCCAGGCCTCGGCTCCATATAGTAGGGTGGATAGCATGATTGCACAGTAGATCTTGCCTTTCACCCTTGTGGACACATGGCGTTTGTGTCAGTCTCTGGCATAGTCGGCCAAAAGATGTGCTAGCCCTGGCCATCCTCATCTATATCTCAACATCAATGCATCCATCACTTGATGTAGTGCTTCCGTGGTAGGTGAATTCCGAAACAGAGTTCAGCTTGTTTCCATCAACCATGATATCCTCCTCTCAGGAGTTCATGCCGTGCCTCTATTCACAAAGGCACAACACAGTTTGAAACTGATCGTATACCTCAAGCTAAACAAAAGCATCAACAGAGGAAAGATTGTCTCCTTCACCTAGCAGACTCTCTCTGACTGCAGCTCTACACACATGTCAAAAGTGCCACGGCACATTCCGAGCACAAATTGGACTCATCGGTCATCAACGAGTTCACAACAAATTGCTGTCATCATCGACACCAATGAACAACGAAGAAGAAAACAAATATCTTACTCAGTCGCAGTGTCCTGGCACTGAGCCAACGAGTCCTTGACCTTGTCCTGGCAGCTGGCAATATAATGACATGCATCAATGGTGTAGGTCTTTGGCCACAGTCCATAATGCTAAACTGTGTCATATTATTCCACCAGTCATACAGTCAGCCTTCGTGTCTACTCACGGTGGCCCCTGTTGACTCTGACGCTCTCTCTCAGACCAGACGCGATGGCCGAATGAATTGAGCGTCCATCTCTTGTTTTGGTAGATCATGGAATTTGAACCCATGGGTTCGAACCTTGGTCGAGTCAAACCAATGACTTAAAAAATTGATACGTGTCGCTTCCTAGCCGGGTGCTCGGCACTACTAGGATAGGGCAAGAACTGGCTGGCTCAGTGTCAGGATAATGTGACTGAATGAGATATCAGGTGATGGTGGTGTGGTTGTGGTGATGGTGGTGTGGTTGTGGTGATGGTGGTTATGGTGGTGATGGTAGTGATGGTGGTAGTGTTGGTGGTGTGGTTGTGGTGGTGGTGGTGGTGGTGATGGTAGTGATGGTGGTGGTGATGGTAGTGATGGTGGTGGTGGTGATGATGGTGGTGTGGTTGTGGTGGTGTGGTGGTGGTCATGGTGGTGGTGTGGTGGTGTGGTTGTGGTGGTGGTGTGGTTGTGGTAGTGTGGTGGTGGTGGTGGGGGTGGAGCCCTCCATGATGATGTGTGTTGTCTCACCGGGTCCCGCAGTAGTTGCTGGTGGCAAACATGTTTTGGGCACGCAAACAACACATCCTACCTGTAGCTACAGTTGAAGTTACACGACTACTAGTGTTGCTCCATTGGGAGACCAGGCCGCCGGCACCATGACCTGAGATCCCACTCAGGCACATTATCCTGACACTGATCCAACCAATCCTTTCCCTATCCTAATAATCCCGAGCACCTGGCTAGGAAGCGATCAGTATCATTTTTAAGTCATTGGTTTGACTCGAGTAGGGTTCGAACTCGTCCGTTCGAATCCCACGATTTACCAAAACGGGAGACGGATACTTACCTCATTCGGCCATCTGGTCGTCTACATTTGAATACATTCATTCACGACCAACTTTGTGCTTTCACAATCAAAGGAGGGAAGTGAGGTGTGTGTATGTACATGTACATATGTATGTACGTATGTGTATGTATGTATGTGTGTATTTATGTATGTGTGTATGTACATGTATGTATGTATGTACGTATGTATATATGTATGTATGTATGTACGTATGTGTGTATGTATGTGTGTATGTATTTATGTATGTGTATGTATGTATGTATGTATTTATGTATGTGTGTATGTATGTATGTATGTATGTGCATATATGTCTGTTGTTATATGTGTGTAGGTACATATGTATGTATGTATGTGTGTATATATGTGTGTATGTACATACATATGCATGTATGTATGTGTGTATCTATGTATGTATGCGTATGTATGTTTGTATGTATGGGTGTATGTTGTGTGTATGTATATGTGTGTATGTATATGTATGTATGCGTGTATGAGTGTATGTATGTGTGCATGTATGTATATGTATGTATGTGTGTATGTGTATGTATATGCATGTGTATGTATATATGTATGTATGCATGTATGTATGTATGCATGCATGTGTATATGTGTGTAGGTATGTCTATATGAGTGTCTGTATGAGTGTATCTATATATGAGTGTATGTATGTACATATGTGTGTGTATATGTATGTATGTATGTATGAGTGTATGTATGAGTGCATGTATGTGTGTGTATGTATGTGTATGTATGCGTGTATATTATGTATGTGCATATATGTATGTATGCATGTATGCATATGTGTATGTATGTGTATATGTATGTGTGTATGTATATATGTATGTCTGCATGTATGTATGCATGTATGCATGTATATGTGTGAGTATACAGAGAAGGTCGTGTGACGATTTCAATGGGGGACCTCCGACTTTTTAGTTCAAATTCCTGCCGTTCGCATCGCCACTGAACGAGTGGGCCTATTCGGCACACTGTCACACTGCAAACCCAATGGCTATGAGCAATCTTCATACAGAAGAAGTCAAATATCTCTAAAACCACATGACCTAGACACAAACCACTTGGTATACATATAGAAAACATACAACGAATACATTATATTAAATTTCTAAGGTTAGGGTTCTGTATTTCTATTAATTTTGAATAAAATAAACGTTTTGCACTGGGCGTACCGCCGAACTCAGTGCATTGTCAATGGCCGTGAGCAATCTTCATACAGAAGAAGTCAAATATCTCTAAAACCACAAGACCTAGAGACAAACCGCTTGGTATACATATAGAAAACATACAACGAATACATTATATTAAATTTCTAAGGTTAGGGTTCTGTATTTCTATTAATTTTGAATAAAATAAACGTTTTGCACTGGGCGTACCGCCGAACTCAGTGCATTGTCAATGGCCGTGAGCAATCTTCATACAGAAGAAGTCAAATATCTCTAAAACCACAAGACCTAGAGACAAACCGCTTGGTATACATATAGAAAACATACAACGAATAGATTATATTAAATTTCTAAGGTTAGGGTTCTGTATTTCTATTAATTTTGAATAAAATATACGTATTGCACTACGCGTACCGGCGAACTCAGTGCATTGTCAATGGCCGTTTAGGACCACTGGTACCGATGCGCCATCTAGTGTCAACAAATGAACTACCCCGGATGTCCCCCATTAAAGTTGCATAGTCCGCTGGTTTTGAGTTTCTCATTTTCTGAGATAAATATATTAGGTTGATCGTTATAATCTACCCTACTTCAGCTTGAAGTAACTTTTATTTTAAATTTCAAACTTTTGAGATATTAGAGCTGCAGATGCAAATTTAATTTTGGCAAGCATGTCAAAATTCTGATACTATAGGCCACTGGAGTAACAGGTCTTATTCAATTGTCTCAGTATTCCCTTGTATGTGGCGACGAATGTTTAATAAGTAAACCAGTATCTACCATATTCTCATGGGTTAACGCCCATGTGTAGATTAACGCCCATCTCACACTTGGGTAATATTTCGTAAACGCGCACCCCTTAAATGCCCACGTGTAGTTAAACGCCCACCCCCCACTTCAGTGATTTGCCAATTTAAACGCACAGGGCTTTTAACCCGCGAAAATACGCCCTAGATGGAGCCTCACAGAGCGGGTTATCAATGAGAACAAACTGACAGACGTGGCTGGGGCTGGGTGGGTATTATGTAATTATGAAAATCAATGGTGAACAATTAAAGGCAAGGAATGGAACTGGCTGTCCATGCAATAGGTATATTTGTGACATTTTGTTTGCTAAAGGGGCTGTCACATTAGGGTTTTTTGCGGGAGCGTATGGCGGCGTAAGCGCGTTACGTCATATACGTCGGCATACGCCGTATACGCTACTCATACGCTATGCATACGCTACTCATACGCTACCTACGCCGCCAGATGCCGGCGTATGTGAGCGTATGAGGCATAGCCGCCATCGCTTTCATAAATCCGTCCGTCCAAATTTTTTGTGCATGCTAAAAAAACGACCTATGAGGGCGTATGGCCCATACTGTCAAAAATGTAAGCACGCTCCCATACGCTCCATAGCTCCTCTGTTGTGTTGTGGTTTGTGGTTGTTTGGGGGGGGTTGGTTTTTGTGTGGTTGTGGGGTTTAGT
This sequence comes from Branchipolynoe longqiensis, assembly GCA_030323885.1. Lineage (NCBI taxonomy): Eukaryota > Metazoa > Annelida > Polychaeta > Phyllodocida > Polynoidae > Branchipolynoe > Branchipolynoe longqiensis. The sequence continues at coordinate 73,186,646 of CM059192.1, forward strand.
GTGGGTGTGTATTATGTAGGTGTATTGTGCCTGGGAGGGATGATGTTCATTTCATTGCTTACATTAGTTTTCACCTTTCTGAATGTAAAAAAACAACAACACGGGTTTATTTACATGCAGTCGCTAGTATTAGCCACGACTACTACATTATAAAAATTCCTGGGCACGAATGACAAGTGTTGAGCGTCTGTAATTAGGAAAGATGCCGGTGGTGGCACTAGTGGTCATGTGGGAGGGGGGGGAGGGGGGGCGGGACTCCATGCCAAATGATACAACGAATAGGAGTAACAAATAGAATAGTAATAATAACCCCCTTCTGCGCCTTTATACTCGCATAATGCTTATACATCACACACATATATATATATAAACTATGTTAGTACTTAGGTAGTATAGTTGCAGCATAGTTGGTGTTTCACCGAGGTCAAGTCCTCGGCTATTTAAGAGGACAGTGAGGTGAGCATAACCTGATACCACATACTTTAACGAACCTAATCTATTCACAATACACGATTTCCGCAAAGCATGCGCAGAGCGTAATCCAAACTGGACTTGTGGGTCACAGAGTTAACACTGGCTTCATATTGAGCAACTGACAGTCTTTTCGGCACAAATGTGGATTCATAGAGAAAACATACTTACCATTTTTCAATCATTTTTGATAATTATAGATGTATCCTATTGATTGATTGATTGATTGATTGATTGAAAAGCTCGATCGTCAGTGTTAAACAACACAGTGATACACTGTCGACCCACAACACAAGTGCCGTTGCCTATCACCAGGTGTCGTACTGGTCCCGGAAATTGTGTATTATGTCAAATATTAAAGATGTGTCAAAGTAGTAGTAATCTTCCAAGTCATACCAACAACTCCCTTGTCCACAACCGGGTGGTTTGGGTGGGCCCGTCCTCTTAGTCTGAATAGCCGAGGCCTTGACCTCAGTGAAATATCAATTATGATCAGACTATGTGATGTTAAAGTTGCATAGTCTGATGGTTTTGAAATTTTGTATTTTTCTGAGATAAATATATTAGATCAATCACTAGTATCTTTACATTAGTTCAAAGTTACTTTTATCTTAAATGGTAAACTCTTGAGATATTTTGAGTGCAAACAAGGAAAATTAGTTTTGGCAAGCTTGCCAAAACTCTGACACCATAGACTTCTGCAGTAACAGGTTCTGTTAAATTGACCCAGTATTCCCTAAATTGACTCAGTATTCCCTTCTACACAGAAACAAATGCTTAATAAGTGCATCAGTATCTATGTTAGATATGTAAAATCAAACCTTGATAATTGGCTTGGTTTTGAAAATTTGATATTTCATCGGACTATGCAGCTTTAAGATTTGCACACTGTGAAAATAATTGCTTAGTTGGCCCTAGATGGGGCCTCAGACAGAGGGTTTTCAACGAGAACAAAATGCAGAGGGGGGCGGCTGAGGGGCAGCGACAGGGCAGCGGGGCGGAGGGGCGACGGGGCAGCGGCAGGGCAGCGGCAGGGCAGCGGGGCGGTGCCAGAGTCCAATACAAAATAATGATACATGAGTGGTGGAATGAACAAAAAAACACATCCTGTTTGTTCCCACTTACAATTATTTCTGGGATAGTCCAATGTAATTACAATGACAGCAAATCATGTACAGTGTGACCCAGTGGTTAAAGGTCAAGGACGGCTGGCAGGGCTCTAGAAGAAATGACCTGATTCACAGGTCACGCTCTGCATACAAGGGCAGGTCGGGAGATGGCCGGATATTGGTCTCTGTTGAACAGACCTGCTAGTTATTGGATGAATCATGTTAAGAGGGGTGTAAATTAATAAAGCAAACATCTTACAGGAAAAACAGTCATTAAACTGTTGATGTGGGATAGTTTTAATGGAACAGGGATTAAAGTGGTGTTGGGCAAAAAAAAGCGGAAATCAGGCCGAGACCTTGGCACCAATGGCGAATTCCCCCCAAAGCACAGATTTCTTTTCCCCATAGGATTAGCACTGCCAGGGAATCGTGGAAAATGCCGGAAGTCAGGTTTCAACTCTGCTGTGACTGTACTACTGCTCATGCCCAATTTTACTGTTTGGGTTTTAGTTGTTTGTTTGTTGTTTCACAGCAACATCTAAGGTCATATCAGGACGGGTACCGAATTGTGACAGTGACCACTCATGCTGACTTTATAGTGCTGTCCCTCTGGGAGACCAGGCCACCAGGACCATGACCTGATATCCCACTCAGTCAGATTATCCTAACACTGAGCCAACCAGTCCTTGCCCTATCCTAATAATGCCGAGCGCCTGGCTAGGAAGGGACACATATATATATATAAATTTGTATGTCATTGGTTTGACTCGACCAGGGTTCAAACCCACAAACCCATGGGTTTGGATTCCCCGATCTCCCAAAACAGGATGAAGAGCTACTGGGTTTCTGGCCGTCTTCCAGTTACTCTACTTATACTCACTACTATCAGGAGGATCCTGGCAACTGTCTGCCAGTCCCCCCCCCCCCACCCCCTCCCACTAAATACCAAAACACAACTCATAAGAAAGAAAGGGAGACAAGTCACGCAAGATGGACAGCGATAAGGTTGAGCTTTATTGCAACAACTCTTGTTCACCTACGAGTGACCTGCCACCCTGACTCACTTACAACGTGCTGCACAGACCCACATAGCTTCTACTTGTTGAGTCAAAACCAGTGCCTACAGCCCATTGAACCTAAGTCATATGGGTGTTACACACAGCTCAGAGGTGAACTGCTTCCTTTGGTATCTCTAGAGTGAGTGTTGTCTGTCCAGCAAGTGCAAGGAGTTCAAGGGTGACTGGGCTCACATAGCCAGCCAATCAGACACCTCTTCCTGGTGTATAGAGGGAACATTCCTGTAATTAGTAACTGCATCTTAATATCCGAACATCACACCGCAATCCCAGTCACTGTGCGTCATAACATTTATACATAGTTATTTCCATGTCACACAACGAGTAGGCACACATTGCATCACTATTACATAACAATTGCATCACTATTACATAACAATGGTCCCCAACTCCTTCGCCTGAGAGATTGATATGATCCCAAGCTCGGCTATCACGACCGAAAGACAGTATAATTTTACAAGGAGACGGACGCTCAACTCATTCGGCCATCCCGTCTGGTCTGTTTGGGTTTTCTGTTCTACAAACATTTACAGTCAGACAAGAACGGGATTTGAACAAACAAATTGCTGTCATATATGGTGTATTGGGGTGTTATGTTCTAGCAACATCTATGATTATATGAGGGCCGAGCTGTTATATATATTGGCATTTTGTGAATGTTAATCGGTGAATACCAAAACCGCGGAAATCCGGGAAATCGCGGCGATATTTGATAGCTGAAATTATATACTCCATGCACCACACATATTCTAATACACAATTGTCGCAATTGTATCATTTCGCTTGATTTAGAGTGAACACTGCCACCCCCTGCCCGCTGTGCTCTTGAACTCTACTTAAGGTGGACTGGTGGATGGATGAGTCCATTGTCCATCCACCCGATTGGCCAGTGGTCTCTCACACCTTTCCTCCTGATATGACCTTAGATGTTGCCAGGACGTAAAATTCCAACAACCAACCAACCTGACACCTTTCCTCCTGCCACGCCTACTCGCCGTTCTCGGCACTTACTCGCTAGCCGGCGACGCACACATTTTCACCAATACACTACTACTGTGTCTTCCATTTTTTTCCACCCATCACCCTACTATTACATGTTATTTTTCTGTAGGACTGGGACCCGGTACTTCTATCCACTAACGCCCCTCCCCCCCCCCCCCTATTTCTCTGACCACAAACCACCGGAAGCCAACTCCGGGCCACATGGGACCGCCTTCAACTGTGCCCATACAGTGCTGCAGATTTACAGCTTTCAGCGCACCAACGCGACTGAAAACTCCCCAAAAACAAACAAACAAAACCAAACAACTCTTTGTACCTCAACTTCCTTGTCATGACATTCATCAACAGTGCAATATTTATACACTCTCCACTCAGAACATTGTTCCCGACTGCGTAAGATTAGTCATTGAGCTGCTCACTAGATATGCGATAAGTCAACAGAGGTCAGCTTCGCGTTGTCCTCAAATTATACTATTTGTCCCCCTTTAAAATAATGAGGTTACCTCATGCCAGTGTTGTCAAAGAGAGATTCGGGTCGATGATTATCAATTCATAAACTATTTTCAGGCAAAACAGGGATCAAAGTCACCATTAACAATAACCCCTACAACATTGGAAATCTGACTTCAGGCAAATTTTACAGTGATAAGCCTATGAGGGGGGGGGGGGGGGATGGGCACATATGACCAAGAAAGAAAATCCGAAACCAGCCTAAAAATTGCATATTTCTCATACCTGGTGGCAGGCAATACGATGTTCACTCTTGTATAATTACAAGTTCTATTAACATTGGTATTACTAGTGTTGTTATGTTATACAGTGACAGCGATTGGTTGTGTATGATCGGACGCGGTAGCCGAATGGGTAGAGCGCAGGCTTCCCGTGCGGTAGGTTGGGAGTTCAAATCCCAGCCGAGTCAAACCAAGAACTTTTACAATTGATACTTGTCGCAACCTAGCCTGGCACTCGGCATTAATAGGATAGGACAAGGACTGGTTTGCACAGTATCAGGATACTGTGACTGTGTGGGATAAAGGGTCATCGTGCCGGCGGCCTGGTCCCCCCAGTAAGGAGGCACTATAAAGTCGCCATGAGTGCGCAATGTCACAAGTCGGTACCCGTCCTGATAGGACCTTAGATGTTGCTAGGACGTAAAACAACAACAACATCCAGTTATATCCCCCCCCCCCCCATTACATGCTCAGTAAACGCTGAACAGGGCGAGCCTGTGAAAACGTGGCGCCCCCTGTGAACAACCGCAGAACTACACAAGAACCTGTAGTGCTCCCAATAACCACCAGGCGGCGGTAGCGTTGTCCCGGCAAGTCACGCCTTGAATTAACGGCTCGAGAGACGGCGGGGTAGGTTTAGTCAAAGACCCTATAATACTAAGACGGCTCACTCCCTATCTCTCCCATGGTAATGGGAATTTCACAGTGCCACATTGTGGTGGGTTTGATCAGCCTGGCTGTTGGTTGGTGTTTCACATGTAAACACATACAATTATATTATACATGAGATAGGAAAGTATGAATACACATCAATATGAAATTGTTATGAACAAATACACATCATCATCAGCATCATCATCGCCATCGCCATCATCACACATCTTTCACATTCATATATACATATAATATCATCATCATCATTATCATGCTGTCGGTCGCGATGCGACAAAGACTGATTTCATTACTTGACTGCCCCTCTCCATTTAGCTCTCTGCTGTGAGAGTTGCGTCCATGAGTGGGTCTTAATGTCTCTCAGCTTCAGGTTTCTCTTGATGGTATCCTTGAACCGGAGACGAGGGCACCCTCTCTTTCTGTAACCAGAAGACAGTTGAGAATAGAGGATCTGCTTTGGTAGCCTGTCTGATGACATCCTCATGAGGTGTCCAGTCCACCGGAGATTCTTTTTGATCAGATCTTCCATAGAGGGCAGCCCGTCCGTTCGAGTATTTCCTTATTTGTCACTTTGTCCTTCCAGATATAATATAACAACTTTTTAACCAAGAGAACAGCCAGCGCACAAAGTGGTGGGTTTGATCATTTTGATTACACAGTACAGACTGAGTGAGCCGTCTTATTATTATAGGGTCTTTGGTTTAGTGTAGGTGAGTCTGTTTTGTTTTATTGTTTTGTTGATTTGCTGTTGGAGTTTAACGTGCTGAAAACATCTAAGGTCATATCAGGATGGGTACCCACTTGTGACAGTGCCCACTCATGGCGACCTTATAGTGTTGCCCCAAATGGAGACCAGGCCACCAGCACCATGACCTGATATCCCATTATAACCTGATAACCAATGACTTAACAAATTGACACTTGTCGCTTCCTAGGCTGGCACTCGGCATCAATAGGATAGTGCAAGGACTGGGTAGCTCAATGTCAGGATAATGTGACTGGGTGGGATATCGGGTCATGGTGCCGGCAGCATAATTTGCCAGTGGGCCAGCACTATAAAGTAACCATGAGTGTGCACTGTTAAAAGTTGGTACCTGTCCGGATATGACCTTAGATGTTGCCAGGACATAAAACTCAAACAACCAACCAACTATCCAATATTCGCACCGTACCCAGCTTGCCCTAGTTTCCTGTGAACCCAGTGTGCAGCTTGCCACAGAGTGCAGAGTGCGCATGACCCCTACTACAGTACTGGTACACGCAGTTTGCATTCAGACAGGAACGGAATGGAACAGACGGGATGGCCGAATGAGTTACAGTGTCCATCTCCAGTGTTGGTAGATCGTGGGATCGTGGGTTTGAATTCAGGTCGAGTCAAAATATTGATACTGGCGCTCGGCATTCTTAGGATAGGGCAAGGAGCAGTGGAATGAGGAAGACCAATCGTCTGTGATTGAAATTTCCCCTGCTTAATCAACTAATGTTTAAAAAAACAATTAAAAAACCGTTGTGGATTTCCGATTGGAACCTGAGGCCAATTAGGCAGTGCACAATTGAATTTACTGGATACGCAATAGAATTACCAATCAGCAAGTGCATCTGGTGACGTAGAACTTTGAAGAGCAGGTCAAACCATAGGATACCAGGTCAAACCATAGAATTAGAAAATAGGTCAAACTATAGAATTAGAAACCATAGAAACCAGGTCAAACCATAGAAACCTGGTCAAACCATAGAAACCTGGTCAAACCATAGAAATCAGGTCAAACCAGAGAAGCCTGGTCAAACCATAGAAATCAGGTCAAACCAGAGAAACCAGGTCAAACGACAAAAGTAGTGAGGTCAAACCATAAAAGCTAGGTTAAACCATAAAGCCAGTTTAAACCATGAAAGCCAGGTTATGACGGAATGTCCCTTACAAGCTTTACTAATGCTTGTGAGTGCTACGTTGTTAATGTGTCATGGGGCGGGTGGTGATGAAAATGGGAAATATTGCGCCTAGAGCGGGACTCGAACCCACATCTCTTTGCATTCCGGGCCAGTGTGCTAACCATTACACCACCTAGGCTCCCATATATCACCACACTACCCACGCCTACCTGTCTATGTGGCTACTTGCCTGAGGTCAGTAGAGACTACTACAGTAGTTAATTAACACCTTTCTGGAAATATAAACATGGTAGATAAATGATTGTGTATGGGGGGGGGGGCATTCCAGGCCAGTGTGCTAACCATTACACCACCTAGGCTCCCATATATCACCACACTACCCACGCCTACCTGTCTATGTGGCTACTTGCCTGAGGTCAGTAGAGACTACTACAGTAGTTAATTAATACCTTTCTGTAAATATAAACATGGTAGATAAATGATTGTATATGGGGGCATTCCAGGCCAGTGTGCTAACCATTACACCACCTAGGCACCCATATATCACCACCACATTACCCACGCCTACCTGTCTATGTGGCTAGTTGCCTGAGGTCAATAGAGACTACTACAGTAGTTAATTAATACCTTTCTGTAAATATAAACATGGTAGATAAATGATTGTATATGGGGGCATTCCAGGCCAGTGTGCTAACCATTACACCACCTAGGCACCCATATATCACCACCACATTACCCACGCCTACCTGTCTATGTGGCTACTTGCCTGAGGTCAGTAGAGACCACTACAGTAGTTAATTAATACCTTTCTGTAAATATAAACATGGTAGATAAATGATTGTGTATGGGGGCATTCCAGGCCAGTGTGCTAACCATTACACCACCTAGGCTCCCATATATCACCACCACATTACCCACGCCTACCTGTCTATGTGGCTACTTGCCTGAGGTCAGTAGAGACTACTACAGTAGTTAATTGATACCTTTCTGGAAATATAAACATGGTAGATAAATGATTGCGTATGGGGGGCATTCCAGGGCAGTGTGCTAACCATTACACCACCTAGGCTCCCATATATCACCACCACATTACCCACGCCTACCTGTCTATGTGGCTAGTTGCCTGAGGTCAGTAGAGACTACTACAGTAGTTAATTAATACCTTTCTGTAAATATAAACATGGTAGATAAATGATTGCATATGGGGGGCATTCCAGGCCAGTGTGCTAACCATTACACCACCTAGGCTCCCATATATCACCACCACATTACCCACGCCTACCTGTCTATGTGGCTAGTTGCCTGAGGTCAGTAGAGACTACTACAGTAGTTAATTAATACCTTTCTGTAAATATAAACATGGTAGATAAATGATTGCATATGGGGGGCATTCCAGGCCAGTGTGCTAACCATTACACCACCTAGGCTCCCATATATCACCACCACATTACACACGCCTACCTGTCTATGTGGCTACTTGCCTGAGGTCAGTAGAGACTACTACAGTAGTTAATTGATACCTTTCTGTAAATATAAACATGGTAGATAAATGATTGGTTATGGAGGGGGGGGGGGACGTAGGAGGAGGAACGGGTATTCTACCTAATTTCAATCAAATTTCGCACTCCAGACCCCGAGCTAGTGTATATATTATATATCAGCTTGTTTGTGTTTGTTGCTTGTTTTATCTCCGATAACTGTGTGGTAATTTACCAACTGTGCCATTTTGTGGTCTACCAGAAGGTTCTCTATATGACATAGCAGGTCAGGACATTAACATTGTTTTGTGTATTTGTTGTTGTTCTACATCCTAGCAACATCTAAGGTCATATCAGGACGCGCATTATTAACATTGTTTTGTCTCTGTTGTTTTACGTCCTAGCAACATCTAAGGTCATAGCAGGACGGGCATTATTAACATTGTTTTCTTTATTTGTTTTACATCCTAGCAACATCTAAGGTCATATCAGGAGGGGCATTAACATTGTTTTGTTTATTTGTTGTTTTACATTCTAGCAACATCTAAGGTCATATCAGGACGGGGATTATTGACATTGTTTTGTTTATTTGTTTTACATCCTACCAACATCTAAGGTCATACCAGGAGGGGCATTATTAACATTGTTTTGTCTCTTTGTTGTTTTACGTCCTAGCAACATCTAAGGTCATAGCAGGACGGGCATTATTAACATTGTTTTCTTTATTTGTTTTACATCCTAGCAACATCTAAGGTCATATCAGGAGGGGCATTATTAACATTGTTGTTTATTTGTTGTTTTAAGTCCTAGCAACATCTAAGGTCATATCAGAATGGCCATTATTAACATTGTTTTATTTGTTATTTTACATCCTAGCAACATATATGGTCATATCAGAATGGGCATTATTAACATTGTTTTGTTTATTCGTTGTTTTACATCCTAACAATGGGTAAGGTCATATTAGGATGGGCAGTATCCACATTGTTTTGTTTATTTGTTGTTTTACAACCTGGCAACATCTAAGGTCATATCAGGTCTAGCATTATTAACATCTAGTTTATGATCCTCCCTATGCTCACACACACCCCATACACACACTAAATCATGGTAAATGGGTCATTTCATGCTGCACTAGTAGAGTAGAACCAGAATTACTTTAATACAAATGTCACTATTGACACACGATCCAATAATTTATGCTAATGTGCAATTTAAACATATATAAAATAACTATTTAAATATGATGATGATAAGAATTGTGATGACGATGATAATGATGATAATGATAATGATGATGATGATAATGATAGTGGGTGTGATTTTATATCCTTGCAAATAAATGTAACGTAACGAAAACAAAAATAACAATATAAATAAAATAATAATAACTAAAGAAACAATTAATATGTTAAATGCAACATACACGGAAACAAAAATAACAATATAATATTTTTTAAATAACAACTAAAGAAACATGTAATATGTTAAATGTAACATACACCGGACCAAAAATAACCATATAAATAAATCAAATAATAATACCTAATTAAGCATGTAGTATGTTAAATGTAACATACACCGGTAACAAAAGTAACAATATAAATAAATAAAATAATAATAACCAAAGAAACATGTAATAAGCTAAACATAAATGCAACATACACCGGTAACAAAAATAACATAAAAAAATGAAATAATAACCAAAGAAACACATATGTTAAATGTAACATACACCGGAAACGAAATTAACAATATAAATAAAACATAACAATATAAACATATATGTTAAATGTAACATACACCGATAACAAAAATAACAATATAAATAAATCAAATAATAATAATAATAAAATAAACATATATGTTAAATGTAACATACACCGGTAACAAAAATATAAATATAAATAAATCAAATAATAATAACTAAAGAAACACAAATGCTAAAAAAGTGTTCCGTGTTACTTCGATGAGATAAAGTGCCAATGTAAATTATATGGTTGTCATGTGACCTGGAACTCCGGCCTACGATAGCCTTTATTGTCGTCATGGGGAGCTAATCGAGCATTCATCTCACTCGCCTTGATCTACAGCGCTCAACGCCGGGGACAATCAACACCTCACTCGGACGGGCAATGAACTAGGGCAATTTACCCCGGTCTGGGAATAGCTGGCAGTTTGTTTGTTTGTTTGTTGTTTTACGTCCTAGCAACATCTAGGATGGGTACCGACTTGTTGGTTGGTTGGTTGTTGGAGTTTTGCATCCTAGCAACATCTATGGTTGCTCATTCGCCACACTCGCAACTTCCATACAACTGGTTTATAAGCTCGGGGGTTTGTTTGTTTTGTTGTTGTTTTATGTCCTAGCAACATCTAAGGTCATATCAGGATGGGTGCCGACTTGTGACAGTGTGCACTCATGGTGACTTTATACTGCTGCCCCACTGGAAAATCAGGCTGCCGGCACCATGACCCGATGTCCCACTCAGTCACGTTATCTGACACTGAGCTAACCAGTCCTTGCCCTATCCTATTAATGCCGAGCACCAGGCTAGGAAGTGACAAGTACCAATTTTAAAGTCATTGGTTTGACTCGACCGGGAACTGAACTCCTGACCTTCCACACGCGAGGCCCACGCTCTACCGATTAGGCCACCGCGCCCGGTCAAGCTCGGGGTAGGTGGAGCCTAGTGTCTCTGTATTACTACTTGGTTGTTAGGAGTTTTACATCCTGGCAACATCTCAGGTCATATCAGGATAGGTACCGACTTGTGACAGTGCACAATCATGGCGACTTCATAGAGGTGCCCAACTGGGAAATCAGGCTTCCGACATCATGACCTGATATCCCACTCAGTCACATTACCCTGATACTGAGCTAACCAGTTCTTGTCCTATCCTAATAATGCCAAGCGCCAGGCTACATAGTGACAAGTATCAATTTTGTAAGTCATTGGTTTGACTCGGCTGGGATCCGAACTCCTGACCTCCCGAATAGGAAGCCTGCGCTCTACCGATTCTGCTATCGCGTTCGGTTTCATCTTATAGAAGAATTCATAGGAACGTTTAGATAAAGTATTCACCCAGTACTCGCAGTACACGGGTGAATATCAACCCTATATAAAAACGGTCGAAAAAGCGGGTTAAGGAAATGAGAGCCTAATTTCACAATCTAAGAAGCAACATTTATTCTTTACATATGTCTTATTGATAGCCCGCTACCTTTGAGTTGAAAAATATAATATAATATCTAGTTGCATTCTCGCCCATTTCACCAACGCTGTGGCAATATATGCAGCCATTTGATACTGGAGCCACAGTTTCTAGTTCAGGTTCCATACAAAACCTATTTTCGCCCATATTTACACAATGTTGTCCTTCACCCGTGTACTACAAGTACCAGGTGAATCCTTTATCTAAGGAACGTTATGCCAAATATTGGGATGTAAATTCTAGTAGGTGTTTTGCTGGGATTCTTTGTTGTTGTTTTACATCGAAGGTCATATCAGGATGGCTGGGATAGTTGTGGTAAATATTTACATGTGAAGTGACCAGTCGCAGAAGCATGTCTTCAGGGGAATTTATTAATTGAAAAGCTCTGATTACATTTCCCGACCCTTACTTCCATTTAATGAGGGAGCGGGATGTAGCTCATGCGGTAGAGTGTCCACCTGTGAAGGTGTGGGTTATCTGATCATTCCTGCTCAGTGGACCAATTTGCAGTTTGGGCTATTTTCCATTCCAACCAGTGGTCCACAACTGGTTCACCAAAGGCTGTGGTATGCGCTGTCCTGTCTGTGGGAAAGTCCATATAAAAGACCCCTTGCTGCTTATCAGAATGAGTAGCCTATGTCGCGGTTGTGGGTTTCCTTCCTCCAAAGAAATATGTCAGAATGACCATATGTTTGACGTCCAATAGCCGATGATAAAAATCAATGTGCAAACTTTCCTTTTTCCATGTCTCCAGTCTGCAATAACAACTAACATAATGATGACATCGATAGTATTTGTACGCAACAAAAATTAAACTGAAAAGAAAATGGTTGGAAACCTGAGCTGTTTGTTGTCCGACAGTTCACTTCATGCTCGTTAAATAGCCCACCTGCTGTTTACACAAATGTAAGTTTGTTTGAATTGAATTAAATTGAATTTTATATTACCATTATTGAATGTAGCAGTTGATTTGATCAGCCTGTACACCAACATGAATCTCTACAAACTAACAATTGCTAACCAAATAATTTAACAAATAACAACACAAGCCACACGCTAGATTTATTTGTTGGAGTTTTACATCCTGCCAACATCTGATGTCATATCAGGATGGGTATTGACTTGTGACTGTGCGAACTTATGGCAACTTTATAGTGCTGCCTCAATGAGAGACCACCAGACTGCTGGCACCAGGAACTGATTTCCCACTCAGTCACAGTATTTTGATACTGAGCTAACCAGTTTGTTGTCCTAACATAGTAATGTCGACAGCGAGGCTAGGTACCGACAAGTATCAATTCTTTCGGTCATTGGTTTGACTCAGCCCAGTTTAGAACTCCCCACCTTCTGCATGGAAAGTCTGCGCTCTACTGATTCGGCCACCGCGTCCGCATATTAGAAAATGACATTGTATGCATACATATATGATATGGAATATACTTGTTGCTAAAGATAATGTAGGTGGTGGATACTACAGGGTTTACATCAAATTCATAATATTGATTGATTGATTGATTGATGGTTGTTTATGCCGTGTCAGCAACAAAGGCCATATTCAAGGTGAGAAGTGTTCAACCTTTATTCTGTCATATTATTATTCAACCATCTCCTTTTCGCATGTAGAAGCTAAAGCCCCAGTCACACCAGACGAGCCCCGGATTTTTAGCCGGACCACCCCCGGACCAGTCGCCTGGACTGTCCCGGACAGCCCCGGATAAAATCGCTATTTTGGTCGTTTTTGGCCTCGCAGTCACACCTACACGGTCTAGCCCCTGGCCTAGCCGGACCACCCCTGGACTACCCGGTGTACCCACGGAGTAGTCACGGATCAGTCCCGGACTGGAAGTGGACTTGCTCCTGCTATATATATACAAAAACGGGGCTCATCCTGGACTGATCCATCGTAAACCAGGCTATCCGTGGCTGATCCGTGCCCATCCGGCTTGTCCGGGTCTTATCTGGGCAGTCCGGGAGTGGTCCGTGGCTACGTCGGGGCTAGTCCGGGCAAGTCCGGGGCTGGTCCGGGTTGAACCGTGGCTAAAACGTGGCTCATCCGGGGTGAAACAGCCCTGGACTGCCCCGGACGTGGCACGGACTACCCCCGGTCCAAACGCGGACTACACCCGGATTACCCCTGGATCATCCCAGATGATGCCGGATCAAGCCTGGATCGCAAAATCCCCCGGACCGCCTCGGATCTTTTAAACATTTTAAAACATCCGGGGCGGAAATCGGACGAGGTCGGACCAGCCACGGATCAACAAGGACCAGCCACGGATGAGTCACGGATCACGCCGGATTGCCACGGACCACGCCGGATCACGGTCCGGGGCTCGTCCGGCCTCTGATCCGGGTAGGTGTCCTTTACGTGTCAAATAACACTTATGCTGAAGGTAAAAGCTCACAATCATGAAAATTGTGGCAAATGAAAACAAAATCACAATTAATGGCATCATTTAACAACACAAATTTAAAAGAAAAATATGAGGTGGTACAGTGCTGCTGTCCTCAAGTTGGTTGATTGGTCGTTAGAGTTTTACGTCCTGGCAACATCTAAGGTCATATCAGGATGAGAACCGACTTGTGTTTTGTTTGTTTGTTCTTTTACGTCCTAGCAACATCTAAGGTCATATCAGGATGGGTACCGACTTGTGACACTCATGCACACTCATGGCGACTTTATAGTACTGCCCCACTGGGAGACCAGGCCACCAGTACCATGACCTGATATCCCCCTCAGTCACATTATCCTTACACTGAGCCAACCATTCATTGCCCTATCCTAATTATGCCGAGCGCCTGGCTAGGAAGCAACAAGTATAACATTTTAAAGTCATTGGTTTGACTCGACCAGGGTTCGAACACATGATGACATGGGGGTTGGGTGGGGGAGAGAGATTCCCCCTTGAGCAGAAAAGAGGCTACAAGCCACAAGTGGCCAATACAGCAGCGGCTAAGGTCCACTTTGTCCCACCGACATCCCACATGGGTTTGTGACGCTTTCCCCACAGATGGGAAAAATGTCATGCAATTTATTGTTTGTGGTTTCGTTCCACTCATCTTGACATATGTATAAAGATGAGTGGTTCGTTGGTTAGTTGGTTGTTGGAGTTTCACATTCTGACAACATCTAAGATAATATCAGGACCAAAGATGAGTGGTCTCAAGATCAGATAGATTGATGGATTGATTGATTGATTGATTGGTGGTTTCTTTACGCCGTGTCGGCAGCATAGACCATATTTACGGCGAGAATTGTTTGTTTCGGCATGCATGTTTCCTGGGATGCCAGTATGGCCAGGTACCCACCACAAATGCATGTCATACCCAGCTGTTGTTAGTGAGTTCATTTTGCTACTGACCTCTTACACACAAAAACTGGTCTGTTTTGAGGCTAGCAACAGTGAGGAGGAGACACAAAAATGAACACCCTAAATAACAAAATTTGTTTGGTTGGAAACCTCAATGAACCGAAAATCAAGAAAGAGTGCTGTGGAAATTTAGCTCTGATCGGGTATGTAAGTTCTGTACTCATGGCCATAAGAGACTGCTGTGGCAGCCACCCGTCCTTGGTCTTTAGAACCATCAGCGTAAATAGACACTTGCGAGTTCATACTGGTTCTGAATTGCTGCGTACAGACTATAGCCCCGTTCACACAGCACAACTTTAGGCCGAACTAGATAAGGCGAGCTAGAGGAGGCGAACTAGGCGTCCTGCCCACACAAGCAGTACCTGGGGCGGTTTAAGGCGGAAATCGATCTCTGCGCATGAGCAAGTCCATACTAACCAGCGGCAGTTTCGGTTAGTCGACATCGCCACGAGAGAGTGTGGGTTCGATCTAGATATGTATGGACTGAATCGTATTGTTTTGGAACGATCAAAACTTCTGCTGGCCAGTGAAAACCTAAAAATAAATCTTGAAAAAAATATCTGTACACCTCTAGACGGTTCATAGACCAAATTATATTATATAGTGTGACATGCTTAATCCGCTTCAAGTAAACCGCTACCATCCACACAAGCAAGGTGGACCGACTTAAGCTGGTTCGCTTCATCTATACTACCTCGAGAGGTGGTTTACTTGAAGCGAACTTGGTGAGTCGGCTCATGCCTAAGCCGCCCCAACATCACGTCCACACGACCAATTTGAGTCGAACTAAAGGAGGCGAATTAGTTAAGCCGACTTAACTCACCAGTGTGAACGGGGCTTATGATACACCAGCAGACGTGTTTCAGCCTTCCTCAGTTCTGTGAGTCAGAAGATGACCAAGGGCTTTCTCAACAATCGCAGGCGATGTTTGTGAGACTTTGTTTATCGCCAGAACATCCCAAGTCCACATTCAAAGCCTCCAAGTGAGGCCATCATATGAAGCCTGTAGAGGCCAAATGAAGCCCATTTCTGTTTTTAAAAAGGACAGCTGCAGAACGAGATAGACATACAGCAAAAACCTCTCTAAATCAACCGACCATGGGACCGACTTTGAATGGTCCATTTACGGAGGTGGTCGGTTTAGGTAGGTTTTTATTAATTGTTACAGTGGTATTGTATGGGCAGTGGTATTGTATGGGACCCAAACAAAGTGGTCGATATAGAGGAGTGGTCGATCTGTGGAGGTGGTCGGTTAGAGAGGTTTTACTGAACATACTAAAAACAGGTAGAAGTATATAACATCACGTGCATAATGCATGGATTCATTGAGGCTGAAGAGATCTACTGCCAATTTGTTTATTCATAGGGGGTTGCGCGTCTTATCATCACCTAACGTCATAGCATGATGGATACCGTCTTGTAACCTTGCAATGTAGTCTATAAGCAGCTCAGTAAAGCTTGTTTTATTGAACGACGCCTCTAGAGTACATTGATTTTCATATGATCAGCTATTGGACATCAAGCATATGGTCATTCTGACATATTTCTTTGGAGGAAACCTGCTTCCGCCACATAGGCTACTCTTTCTGATAAGCAGCAATGGGTCTTTCATATGCACTTTCCCACAGACAGGACAGCACATACCAGAGCCTTTGGTGAACCAGTTGTGGACCACTGTCTATGAGCAGCTCAGACTTAGAAGATTAATATGGTCCGAGTACAAGACCTGCTCCAAACCTCCGTCTCTATACTACTCACACCTAGTACTCACCCAGGTGCCGTCAACCATTCCCACACCGCCCATACTCCATCTGAGTTCACCGGACGTGGTGGCGAAATCGGTAGAGCGCAGGCTTCCCGTGCGGAAGGTCAGGAGTTCGAATCCCGGCCGAGTCAAACCAACGACTTATAAAATTGATACTTGTCATTTCCTTAAAAAATTGATATATGTCGCTACCTAGCCTGGCACTCTGCATTACTAGGATAGGGCAAGGACTTGTTAGCTCAGTGTCAGGATGATGTGACTGATTGGTAAATTGGGTCATGGTGGCGCCAGTGGGCTGGTCACCCAGTGGAGCAGCATTATAAAGTCCAAACTCCCGACCTTCCACGCGGGAAGGCTCCGCTCTACTTATAATATTACTGGATGCCCGACCGCATGAACACCAGATAATACTACAAAACTCTCCCCTTCATTTCACTCCCTGATGCCTCCCTTAAACAACCCTTCAACAAACTCCGAGGGAATAAAAGGAAGACAAGTAACACAGATGAACAGTGGTGAAATTGTGCTTTAATGGCATCAACTCCTGTCCACCTACTAGTGACCTATCACCCAGACCCCTTACCTTCTGTCCACACAGAATCTCATTACTACTTTAGCCTGTATAAGAATCAGTGCCTACAGCCCATTGAACCGGAGTCCCTTGGGTGTTGCACACAACTCAATTTAGATATATATGAATTTGCCTATCATCAGACAGAGTGTCTGGGGTTCCTGCTCTAGAGTAGGTGTGTCTCACTCAAGAGCCAGGAGTAGAGTGATCTCTCTTCAGTGTGTCTGAAGCAGAGTCTTGAATAATTAATGAAGCTCAGAATGAGGCTAGTGTGGTCAGAGGGCCAAGGTAAGTGTAGGTGACTGGGCAGTCCCACAGTCAGCCAATCAGGCACCCCCCCACAGCCGGGGTGGGAGCCACTCCCCAGTGGTGGTGGCTGTCACTCAACTCAGCTGCAGGTGGTGCCCTGGGTACATATGCAAATGAGGCTGTGGTGGGCCTGCCCCATGGTCATGGGTGGACAGATAGTTGCAAACAGTTACAATAGATCTCTGTTAATATGACCTTTTCTCCAATTTAACTCCTTATGGATGCATAGAGAACATGTCAATAATCATCTACTGTCTTCTTCTATAGGAACATCTCTTACTTAATTTCAGGCATCATGTAGGAACATATATTTCACATAGCTTATAACAATGGGAGTGGGACCTTATTGCTTTTAGTTTACATAACCTTCTCCCCACTCCGTCGCCCAAGAATAATAATGCTCTCTGCCAATATATAATTCTGAACCGAAAATCTGTATATTTGTACATACTGATTTGGCCACCACATCCGGTAGGAATATCGGACAAGATCCGGAGATGTTGACTAACATGACGCCAGACACAGCCAGCTGCGGCTCAGTTCCGTGACGATCACGTGACTTCTACGTGACTTCCGGTGCGCCTATGGTGACAGTGAGGTTTCTGTTGTCTCAGCTGCTACACATTTGGTTGGCTTTACTCACTGCAGGTGCACCACTTTTCTGAGAAATTTCCCCCAGTCCTCTCCCTCGACACCCCACCACGACGCACGCACTCACCATCGAAACATGCTTATTTTATTGCTGTCTTTCCCCTCCTTTCCTTCCTTCCTGCACTTTCTTTCATTCCTTTCCGTCCTTCCTTCCTAACTTCCTTCCTTCCTAACATCCTTCCTTCTTGGCCGACTCAGCATTGGCTGGCTCCCCATACAGAAGGTTTGGAGTTCGAACCTCGGTTGAATCACACCAATGACATACCCAAATAAATATTGGTCATTATGTAGCCCGGTGCTTGGTATCACTAGGATAGTACAAGGACTGATTTTCTCATTACCAATATATGTCTGAATGGGATATTGGGTCATGGTGCTGGCAGGTCAGTCTCCCAGTGAGGCAACACTATAGAGTCACCACGAGTGTGCACTGTGACAAGCCGATACCCGTCCTGATATTACCTGAGAGACCAGACGAGATGGCCGAATGAGTTGAGCGTCCGTCTCCTGTTTTGGTAGATTGTGGGATTCGAACCCAGAGGTTTGAACACTGGTCGAGTTAAACCGATGACTTGAAAATTGATACTTGTCACTTCCTAGCTAGGTGCTCGGCATTAATAGGATAGGGCAAGGACTGGTTGGCTCAGCATCAGGATAATGGGGAGGAGAGGAGGAGGAGAGGAGGGGAAGAGAGGAGGACGGGAGGAGAGGAGGAGAGAAGGAGAGGAGAGGAGGAGAGGCGGAGGCAAGGAGGGGGGCGAGGGGGGGGGGGGCGAGGCGAGGAGGGGGAGGCAAAGAGGGGAGGCAAAGAGGGGAGGCAAAGAGGGGGGCAAAGAGGGGGGGGGCAAAGAGGGGGAGGCGAGGATGGGGAGGCGAGGAGGGGGAGGCGAGGAGGGGGAGGCGAGGAGGGGCGAGGCGAGGAGGGGCGAGGCGAGGAGGGGAATGCGAGGAGGGGGAGGCAAAGAGGGCACAATACTTGACACACATTGCTTTTCAAATATATTTCAGGACACTGGTAGGGATGACGGAATGTTCCAACATGGCACATTCTAGATTCATCCTGGCACCGATCAGGAATCGAACCAGTGACCTTTAATTCAGGCGCGCGAGCAAATGCAACAAAGACGAAATGCAAATATGTATTGCATAACTTAACACCCCCCTAAATCATTAAACAGGGTTTCTGTATTGACTCCCTTGTATGCAGTTTGTTATTGTTTTGTTACTCTACAATGAACCCGTGTAACCATATAAATAATAAACCAGAGGGCTTGACTCTCTCTTCTTCTCTACACTTTATACTCTTCCTTTTTCTTTGTCTGTATTGATTTCACCATAGCCTGCCTACACAACCACAGATTCGAGCTTTAGCTTTCACAAATAGTTTGAGCCACATGCGTAGCAAACTAACCACGCTAAAGCAGGTCTTGTAAGGAACGCGCATCTGTTCACTTCCGGCCGTCCCATGACTATTCCATAGCTCGTCCTGATATGACCTTAGATGTCACCAGGACGTAAAACTCCAACAACCAACCAACCATTCCATCGGTGCATTTCAGGAGAACACTAACAGGAGTGGGGGCCGAAGGGAGGTTGGGGTTGGGGTTGGGGTTGGGGTTGGGGTTGGGGTTGGGGTTGGGGTTGGGGTTGGCGTAGCCTCGATGTGGTACTTTATTTTGATGATTGGTTGGTTGTTGGAGTTGTATGTCCTGGCAAAATCTAAGGTCATATTAGGACAGGTACCGACTTGTGACAGTGCACACTCATGGTGACTTTATAGTGCTTCCCCACTGGGAATCCACACCACTGGCACCATGACCCAATATCCCACTCACTCACATTATCCTGACACTGAGCTAACCAGTCCTTGCCCTATCCTATTAATGCCGAGTGCCAGCTAGGAAGCGACAAATATCAAGTTTAAAGTCATTGGTTTGCCTCAACCGGGAACCGAAGTCTCAACCTTCCGAATGCGAGGCCCTCGCTCTGCCGCTCTTATTTTGACGAAGACTCTCGGTGAACTGTTAGCAAAGCACCCTTCAGGGGGACGAGGTCTTTGTCACACAAATTGGTGGTGCTGTCACTTGGGTGTAGAGTCAGGTGGACGGGCCACAGTTTGTCCATGGTGACAGGTACACAGTCATGACGTCACACACACACACACACAGAGGAGAGCATGAATGCCAGGTAAGGATACCCACACACACACCCACCTGCCCACACACCCTCCCAGAATGGCATCACTCTCCAACCACATTTACCGGTCAGTGACTCAAGGTATCAGTAGGTACTCCAAAGTTGGTGTGTACGGTGTCCGCAGCGCGAAATTTGACATATTTTAACCCTTTTAAAAACACTCCAATCTTCACTAATTCTGCTTGGTTTGAAATAAAATTTATATAAAATTAAAGCTCGTTCTTTTGTCTTTTAGGGTATTTGATTTTTAATTATTATTATGAAATAAATTACAGTCAATGGACACTTGTTGGGGGGTACCATTGGCAGCTCTGAGCATGCTCGCCAAGTTTGTTTTCATCCAGTCTGAGCTACTCCCTTCCCTAAAATTGATACCTTGGTGAGTACAGTGACCTAAGCTAAAAATAACCACCAATGAAAGACAGAGAAGAAACTAGGCTTCATTAGCATATCAAGCGTGGGTGTTTTTGAGTGGGAAATTTGATTGAACTGAAGGAGTGAAAACATTAAGACATTAATCCTCCTTCAAAATTGATCAGGATCGTTTTGAAAATTATATCATCAGAAAGCTTAAGTCTTCCTCTACCTAACCAGAACAATATTTGGTTGAGATTTATACCATGCGCATCAAGGTTGGTCTGAGAAGTGACTGCTGAAGGAAGGTGGCTATTGTCAGCTCGCGATGCTTAAAAGTGAATGTTGTCTTTCTTTCTCTGATCAGTTAGAAAATGATGTCATCATGTAGAGCTTTAAATTCTGGTTATTTTGGTATAAAGATTGCTGTGATAGGACAATAAGAACGGGAGTTATGCTATTTTTCTTTATTTTACTGAATTTATTATTGGTGGTTGCTGGAAATTAAGGAATTTAGCAAGTTTGACATGAAATTTCAGACAGAATACTAACAGTGATGGTCTGTAAAAAATTGAGCTTCTTATTTGTACTATAGAGAATGAGATTCTTTAATATTGGACAGATCATATGCAAAATAGCTTCCAGGTGGGACCCTAAAAACCAAGATTTGGCTAATTTGGAAATGTGCACAAATCAGGGTAAAAAAATCAAACTTTAAACACTCATAACTTTGCAGCTATTCAATCGATCTAAATGATTTTTATATCATTGAGATCCAATTTAAAAGATCTGTACAGATATATAACTTGTAATACTGACCTGTTTAAAATAGAAATCACTTTGGAGTACCTAGTATCAGATTTGCATAGTCCAATCATTTTGAGTATATTTGCATAGTCTGATGGTTTTGAGTATATTTACATAGTCTGGTGGTTTTGAGTGTATTTGCATAGTCAGATGGCTTTGAGTATATTTGCATAGTCCAATGGTTTTGAGTATATTTGCATAGTCCAATGGTTTTGAGTTTATTTGCATAGTTCAATGGTTTTGAGTATATTTTCACAGTCTGATAGTTCTGAGTATATTTGGATAGTCTGATGGTTTTGAGTTTATTTTAATAGTCTAATGATATTGAGTATATTTGCATAATTTGATGGTTTTGAGTACATTTACATAGTCTGGTGGTTTTGAGTATATTTGCATAGTCCGATGGTTTGTAGTATATTTGCATAGTCCGATGGTTTTGAGTTTATTTGCATAGTACGATGGTTTTGAGTTTATTTGCATAGTCCAATGTTTTTCAGTTTTGTTCCTGGTCGAGTCAAAGAAATTACTTAAAAATTTATACTTGTTGCTTCCGAGCCTGGCGCTCAGCATTAATGGGATAGGGCCAGGACAGGTTGGCTCAGTGTCAGGATAATGTGACTGAGTGGGATATTGGGTCATGGTGTCGGCGGCCTGATTTCCCAGTAGGGCAGCACTATAAAATCACCATGAGTGCACACTGTCACAAGTCGGTACCTGTCCTGATGTGACCTCAGATGTTGCCAGGACGTAAAACTCCAACTATTCCGGGACACTCCTGTGGCATTTTGTTGTTGGTAAATCCCGCTACCTCAATCCGGGGCGCCACTGGTAGACTACTGGCGCCATCTGGTGCTTCCCAGAAGAGTGGTAGTATCTGGAACCCAGTGGACGCGTTTGACTAACTCAACACATCCACCCCCAAATAAAAGAATTAAAAATTAAACCCCTGAAAACCAACAGAATGCTCTCAGCTCTCTAGCAGGCATAAACGAGGCAAGTCTACATAGAAAATATTGACTACATGTAGCCTAATCACCGCATGCACGATTAGGCACAGTTCTATGAGTTTGCTTAGCTCTATTAACCATTTGTATTCCTGCTACACGAGGTGGGGTTGTTGTTAGTACAGCAGGCCCTTGACCCGGCAGATTGCTGGTAGCGCATCCTATGAATACGGCCCCGTGTTGGTGGAGGGCAGACACAGCGTACACATGTCGCCGAGCTTAGCGCCGCACCCCTCCCCGCAGAGCCCATCCAGCGTAGGCACCACACCGCACTGCACCCTACCCCACCCCGCCCCACAGAGCTCATCCAGCGTAGGCACCCCACCACACTGCACCCTACCCCACCCCGCCCCGCAGAGCTCATCCAGCGTAGGCACCCCACCACACTGCACCCTACCCCACCCCGCACTGCAGAGCTCATCCAGCGTAGGCACCCCACCACACTGCACCCTACCCCACCCCGCCCCGCAGAGCTCATCCAGCATAAGCACCACACCAAACTACACCCTACCCCACCCCACCCCGCAGAGCTCATCCAGCATAAGCACCACACCAAACTACACCCTACCCACCCCACCCCGCAGAGCTCATCCGCATAAGCACCACACCAAACTACACCCTACCCCACCCCACCCCGCAGAGCTCATCCAGCATAAGCACCACACCAAACTACACCCTACCCCACCCCGCCCCGCAGGTCATCCAGCATAAGCACCACACCAAACTACACCCTACCCCACCCCACCCGCAGAGCTATCCAGCATAAGCACCACACCAACTACACCTACCCACCCCCGCAGAGCCACCATAAGCACTCACCCTACCCCACCCCACCCCACCACACCACGCCCCGCCCTGCAGATTTCATCCAGCGTATCCCTTCCCCGCAGAGCTCATCCAGCGTAGCACCAAACTCAGACTCAGAGCTCAGTACCCGCCGGAGGGTGGAAGGAGTGGTACTGGTAGGGGAACCGTCGGGTCCATCACCGCAGAGCTCATCCAGCGTAGCAGGGTTGGGCAGTTGGCTAGGGGGGGGGGGGGGGCATAAGTTGGGGGGGGGGGGAGGGGGAGGGGACCGCCGTGCCAAGTACCAATTGTCTAAGTCATTGGTTTTGACTCGGGTGGGACTAGAACTCTCGACCTTCCGCACGGGAAGCCTGTGCTCTACCGATTCGGCCACCGCGTCCGGTGATAACAAGTAGGAGTTGTTTTTGTGTGACAGAACATACACACTTTCTGGCAACAATATTTCAGTATCATTTTTCTGCTACTAATTAGAAATTGCCTGGCAAAAAATGAGTATATTTCTGAGCAAAAGCAGTTAAGAATTTCCTGGAAATAAAATAAAAAAAGTTCTGATAACACTAAGTTAGAAATGTCTTACAGATGAGTCAGCATGTAAGATGATTCGTATCGATAAATAGCTGTTGTTAATTAATTAAATAAAATATGCATAGCTTTGTGCATTTGTTGAGGTTTTACGCCCTGGCAACAGATATGGCCATATCAGGACGGGATAGATATATATACAAATAATATATACACAATTTTCCAGCGGTACAGTGAGTGGCGGTGTTGCGGATTCCGAGGGACACCAGTTTGCGAGGGACACATCGCTTCTGCACATGCGTCAAAATCGAACAGCATTGTCACTAACGTTATAAATTTAATATAATGTTTTTGGTAAAGATCTTTTCTATATGTATACCAAACGATTTGGTTTTAGATGGTGTAATTTGAGAGATATTTGACTTCTTCTGTATTTTATGTATGAAGATGGCTCACGACCATTGACAATGCCTTGAGTTTGACGGTACGCGCAGTGCAAAACGTTAGTTTTATTCAAAATTAATAGAAATCAAGAACCCTAACCTTATCAATTTAATATAGGCTTTATGGTAAAGATGTTTTCTCTATGTCTACCAAGCGATTAGTTTCTAGATGGTGTAATTTGAGAGATATTTGACTTCTTCCGTATGAAGATTTGCTCACGGCCGTTAACAATGCATTTCAATGGAAGTGTCCCTGGCAAACTGGTGTCCCTCGGAATCCGCATCAGCGGTTCCAGTGTGAAGAGGGGGGGGGGGGACCCCCACTGAGCTGAGGTGGTGAGGCTGGAGTAGTAGATGACTATGAGAGGCTCCAACAGTCCCTGGGGCCGAGTGACCGATGAGGAATATTCCGGGTTATTATACTTGTATAATTCTTATACAGCATATGTAGCTGTCATTGACCAATATTTGTATTGGTGTTTAGCGGACACCTAGAAGCCAGAAAGTTTGTTTGTTGGAGTTCTACCTCCTGGCAACATCTAATGTCATATCAGGACGGGGGCCGACATGTGACAGTGTGCACTCCTGTGAACTTTATACTGCTGCCCCACTGGGGAGACCATGCCATTGGAACCATACCCCAATATCCCACTCAGTCATATTTTCCTGATACTGAGCAAACCAGTCCATGTCCTATCCTATTAATGCTGAGCGCCAGGCTAGTCGCGACAAGTACTAATTCAATAAGTTATTGCATTGACTCGGCTGGGATTCGAACGCCCAACCTTCTGCATGGGAAGCAAGCACTCTTATCAAATCGGACCTACATAGCTTCAGAATATGCGGACTGACCTATATTGCCAGTGGCTGACCTATATTGTGAGTGGGAAACTGGGTCAGGCCCAGCTTGCTGATGCCCAGTTGTGGATCAGCAATAAAGCCTACATTCCACGACAAAAGAAATGACGCATACTATTTTGCATACATATTGGTTTGACTCAGCAGAGTTTTCAAACCCACAAAATTCCACATAGGATTGTTTGTTTGTTTGTTGTTGTTTTACATTCTAACAACATATAATGTTATCCGCACAGGAAGTCTGCAGTCATAAGCAGAGATACCACCATTGAGTGATCAAAAATAGGAAGATTTTAACATTTTATTAGGAAGTTTTTGTACAGCAATACATGGGACGAGAATTGGACATGTATGATGACATAGTATAATCATACAATATATAATATGTATATTATAATTATATCATATGCCTTTTCATACAAGTGCCACCATGTATCCCACCATGTGTCTAAGCGTCATTTTCTAGGCGCTAACTTGCCACTTGAGCTGCTATTGTCTTTAAGCTGCTGTAAGTAGCTGATTTTGCCTTTCGTATTAGCCGATTGTGTTTATTAGGAGGATAAGAATGAAAATCGGAAGATTTGCACATGAAATCATAATATCAGAAGACAGTAGCTGAAATCTGAAGTCTTCCTGTCTGATATGACCTTAGATGTTGCCAGGATGTAAAACTCCAACCAACCAACCAACCAACCAACCAACCAACCAACCAACCAACCAACCAACCAACCAACCAACCAACCAACCAACCAACCAACCAACCAACCAACCAACCAACCAACCAACCAACCAACCAACCAACCAACCAACCAACCAAACAACCAACAACCAACCAACCAACCATCCACCAACAAACCAACCAACCAACCAACCACCAACAAACCAACCAACCAACCACCAACCAACCAACCAACCAACCACCAACCAACAAACCAACCAACCACCAACCAACCAACCAACCACCAAAAACCAACCAACCAACCACCAACCAACCAACCAACCAACCAACCACCAACAAACCAACCAACCAACCACCAACCAACCAACCACCCAACCAACAACCCAACCAACCAAACACCAACCAACCAACCAACCAACCAACCAACCAACCAACCAACCAACCAACCAACCAACCAACCAACCAACCAACCAACCAACCAACCAACCAACCAACCAACCAACCAACCAACCAACCAACCAACCAACCAACCAACCAACCAACCAACCAACCAACCAACCAACCAACCAACCAACCAACCAACCAACCAACCAACCAACCAACCAACCAACCAACCAACCAACCAACCAACCAACCAACCAACCAACCAACCAACCAACCAACCAACCAACCAACCAACCAACCAACCATGGCTTGGCCTGGCTTTACCTAGATGGGTGGGACAAGGACTGGTTGGCTCAGAACATAATATAAAAAGAATTGGTGTTTCCTGTTGCGTGACTGACCTTTCAAAAAGTTGCCAACCAACAATTTTTATGATATTATTTAATCTTTAGAAATAAACGTTTCCAAATCATCCCAGGAGAGCTATTTGCTTCAATAACAAATTTCTGAAAAATTACATGTGTAAATCAAATTAAATGGGTATGTCAAATTACATCACGGTCAAGGATTTGTGGTAAAAAGCTCTAGGCACAATATTTCACATTTTCATCACCCCCCCCCCCCCACACACACACCCAACAACAGTGGTTGTCATGATCCTGTACAAGCTATGCACTATACGGTTGCTGAACCTACCCTGTATATGTATATATATATGGGTCATTCTTTAAGACTGGGCACCACATATTTGGCTTCCATGTTACGATGCTGATAATTTGTTCTTTCTTTTATTGATTGCAAGTCAAATAATGATTGTATCCTGTGTGTATTAAGTATGTTACCAATAGTACATTTATTGAAGCTATCCCAAGAAAGAAATTAAAAGTTTACTTATATGATTTTGTGCTAAAGTGAAAAAGTGAAAATTTACACATTTACACTATGCATGTAGCTACACTTTTTTTCGTCTTATTTTTCAACTTTTTTCTTGTAAGTCATAACCTTGCCTGCTTAAGAGTAATCAATAAAATCTTGTTTGACTATGTTGTACATGTTAAAATGAGGTTCTGGATGTGTCTTTGATTTTCATGTTACACGAGTGATATTAATGTATTGCTCAATTTGTATAAGATCTAATTCAAAACGTGAAATTAATTTTTGTCAACTCCGACATATGCACAACATGCAAACCTTCATAAGACATTGAATTAGGCTATTATTTGGAAGGTTTTTTGCTATTATTTGGAAGGTTTTCACTTCTGGTTTCCATGTCACAATTTTGTGCCTAGTTTTAAAGAATGACCCATATATATATATATGCAAGTACATTGCCTGTATGCATGTAATTGTAAGCATTAAATGCCCATCTAAAAGACTTACAATTCCAGAGGGACAGGTGTAGTAAACTGCATTGACCTCTCAGGCAAGGAGTCACATCGACAGGTACGCGTGGATAGGGCACTGATATCAGGGAGCCTAGGTGGTGTAATGGTTAGCACACTGGCATGGAATGCAAAAGATGTGGGTTCGATGCCCTCTCTAGGCGCAATATTTCCCATTTTCATCACCCCCCACAACAATACAAGCTTTACTACTGGAAGGATGGCAACCTCAGCCAAGATGCTGTTTGTCGGTTTTTGTGCCTGAACCCTTCAAATTGCACAGACGAACTATATAGTGGTTGAAAAAAATGAACGCAACCATCGCGTCTTGTCTTGTCATGAGTTCTTGGAATATGCTAATTGCCTTGAGATCGGAAACGCTTCATGTCCCTGGGCTGTGAATGCCCTGCAGGGTACAGCCAAAGGTAAAATATGTAACATATAATTTATTATGTGGATATAAATAACGGCAGCCCCTTAATGTTTCTCTCTAACGACTTTAACTTCCACGTTATTCACTGCGGAGCGGATAATCTCTCCTCCCTGCCTCCTCTACACACTCTGCTCACGTTCAATATCGAACGTGCTAACATGTTATCCAATGGAACAGGGGACACATGTTTTTTGTTTTGTTTTTTGTTTGTTTTTTCTTTCTTTGCTGAATGAGTTACCGTCCTGATATGACCTTAGATGTTGCTAGGACGTAAAACAACAACAAACAAACTAAATGAGTTATTATTGAACAATGAATGAAATGAGGGATGTAGGTTAGACGTGTTGGCATGCCCCATGCCAATGGTTAGCGACAGAATGATGCATGACCTGGAATGACTAACTGCAGGCACGCCAGGAATATGGCATATTTGATCCAAATCGAGGCGTGTGACGTCAGCGTTGTCAGGTTTAGAAGAGGAGGAATGCAGTGAAGCGTCTTAAAATAGAGTACAGGGAACGGGACGTAACTCAGGCGGTAGAGTGTCCACCAGTGAAGGTGTGGGTCATCCGATCGATCCCGCTCAGTGGACCCATTTGCAGTTTGGGCTATTTTCCATTCCAACCAGTGGTCCACAACTGGTTCATCAAAGGTATGTGCTGTCTTGTCTGTCGGAAAGTGCATATAAGAGACCCCTTGCTGCTTATCGGAAAGAGTAGCCTATGTGGCGGCAGCATTTTTCCTCCTAAGAAATATGTCAGAAAGACCATATGGTTGACGTCCAATAGCCGATGATATGAAAATCCATGTGTTCTAAAGACGTCGTTAAATAAAACAAGCTGTGTTGTGTTGTGTTGTGTTGTGTTGTGTTGTGTAGTGCATTGCAGTGCAGTCCCCCTCTATGCCGACTATGAAACTACGCCTTACATTGCCAGTTTGAACCATTGTTGAGTTAAACATTACAGTATGCTGCGGATGAGTTAAAACTAGGCTCCGCAATCCCTGGAACAATATTGTGTTAAGGCGGTCACAGTGACAATCTGGTCGAAGTGACCAAAGTTAGTAAAAAAAAAAAACATCAAAATTAATATGAAATTAATTTTTTTTAAATGCAAAATTAATATGAAATGTGTACGTTAGGCCAAAAAAACAAACATGCTATTAACAACCCACACATGGAAAAGCATCAGTGGAGTACGATGATGCGCGTTGGCAGCACCGATTAACAGACTAATAGTGATCACAACAATCCTAGAACTTAACCACCGTTTGGTATTATATATATATATATATATACATATATATATATATATATATATATATATACATATATATAATATATCCATATATATATGCACACGACATGATTCCTTTCCGTACAGCTAAATCATCATCATCATCATCAACAACTATGACCGAATATCCCACTCAGTTACATTATCCTGGCACTGAGCCAACCAGTCCTTGCCCTATCCTATTAATGCCGAGTGCCAGGCTAGGAAGTGACAAGTATCAATTTGATAAGTCATTGGTTAACTCCTGATCTCCCGCATGCGAGGCCCGCGCTCTGCCGATTCGGCCACCGCGCCTGGTGATTGATTGATTGACTGATTGATTGATCAATCGATTGACTAACTAATAATAGATGGTGTCTTTTTTTAAACGCCATGTCAGCAGCAAAAGCCGTAGTTACCCCTTAGTTTGTAGCTGATGTAGGGGGCGCTGTGTATTTAGAATAAAACAGCCTTTTTCCATTGCCTTCATATATAATAATCGGCATTCGCCCTTAAAGTTGCATAGTCCGATGCTTTTGAGTTTCAGTCATTTTCCGAGATAAATATATTAGATCGATCACTAGTATCTACTTTACATTAGTTCAAAGTTACTTTCATTTTAAATGGTAAACTTTTGAGATATTTGAAGTTCAAATTTGTTTTGGCAAGCTTGCCAAAACTCTGACACCATAGACCTCTACAGTAACATGTGCTATTAAATTGACTCAGTATTGCCTTCTCTGCAGAATCAAATGTTCTAAAAGTGCATCAGTATCTAAGTTAGATATGTAAAAAATCTAATCTAGATAATTGTTTTGGTTTTGAAAATTTCATATTTCATCAGACTATGCAACTTGAAATTGAAATAACTTTTATTTTAAATGTCTAACTTTTCAGATATTTTGTGTGGAAACTTGCAAAATTAATTTTGGAAAACATGCCAAAACTCTGACACCATTGGCTTCTGTAATGTATTGTAGTTGTACGAACGCCCCCGACAGTGAGACTGCATGACGTCATGATCCAGTGTTCCTAATAAAGTCAGTTACGTTACAAGAACTCACGGTGTCCACACGTACTTTACATGGTGTCAGATGTGATGGAATAAGCGGATGAAATGGCGCTTCACGGATTGAAGACACCTGGACCGCTAAATTTAGACGAACGAATGGCCATAAATTGGAGATCTTGGTTGCATTCATACAAAATTTATTCAACAGCAGCGGGGATAGGATCTAAAACAGAGAAAGTGCAATGCTGTGTGCTGCTGCATGTTGCTGGCAGTGAAGCACAAAAAGTTCATCGTACATTCGAATTCGAAACGGCTGACAAAGACAAGATTGGACCACTAATAGCAGCATTTTCAAAGTATTGCGAGGGAAAAATAAACATCACTGTGATAAGGTATGAGTTCAACTCTTTCAACCAAACAACTGAAAATATGGACACATACATTCGCGAGTTAAGACATCGTATACAGTTTTGTTGCTATGAACAGTTGGAAGCTTCCCTTTTGTGTGATCGAATCGTGTGTGGAGTAAAAGATAACAAACTCAGGAATAAGTTATTACAAACACCAAAATTGTCATTGGAAGACTGTGTACAGTTATGTAGACTGAGTGAAAATAAATCGGCACAAGTACAGTTATCTTCATCGAGTCAAGTGGATGCAGTATCCAGGGGTTACGGACGACGTGCTGAACAGGGACCCAGGATATCTCCATGGAAACAAGCATCAAAACAAATCAATATCAACAAGGCCGTAAGATGGCGGCTTCCAGGTGTGGACGATGTGGATATAATCACCGGGATGGAAACTGTCCAGCACGCAGAAAGGAATGCATAGGATGTCGACGGATGGGTCATTTTGTAAAAATGTGCCATATGCAGAAGACACAGCCAAGGGGACCACCACTATATGAGATTAATGTTGATTTGGAAGCCGAAAATGAACAAGTCGGGCAAGGTACATTCGACAATCAAGTTCAAGAACAACAGGACAGTGATGGATATAATCTGTTTGTCGGTTCGATATACAATTCTGATGACGACGACAAAGATTTGTGGTATGAGGTTTTCGTTATCGGTGGTATGGAGGTCTCATTTAAATTAGATACAGGATTCGAGGCCAATATTTTACCATTGGAAATTTACAAGACAATAGAAAGTGCTCTTTTAAAACCGTCTAATTGTCAGTTGATCACATACGGTGGACATAAGATCAAGCCGGCAGGAGAAATGACATTGATGATCAACGGACAGGTTTTACGATTTCAAGTTACAGATGCTGGCAGTGCGATCATGGGCAAACAAGCCTGTGTTCAATTGGGTCTGTTAGCACGACTGGACACGTTAAGTACAACAACTTCACATGATGCTGACAAATTGGTAATAAAATATGCTGATGTATTTGAGGGTTTAGGTTTAATTAAGGTCAATGCTAAAATATATGTTGATAATAACGTAACTCCATGTATAGACCCCCCATGTAGAATACCGATAGCCATTACAGAGGGGGTACATACAGAATTAGAACGTATGATAAAAATGGGGGTCATTGTAAAACAGGAGAGGCCAACCCCTTGGGTGAATTCAATTACAATAGTATGTAAACCTGGAAAACTGAGAATTTGCCTAGACCCTACTAAGCTAAATAAAGCGATATTGAGAGGACCATATCCTGTAAGAACAGTCGAGGAAGTAGTGGCTAAATTGCATGGAGCTAGGTATTTTTCGGTTTTAGATGCACAAAGCGGCTATTGGCAAATAGAATTAGCTAAAGATGGCAAATAGAATTAGATAAAGAAAGTTCTGAACTATGTACATTTAATACGCCTTGGGGTAGATACAGATATACGAGATTGTCATTTGGAATAAAAACTGCGGGAGATATCTTTATTCAGGAGATGAAGGAAATTTTAAGGGGGATGCCAGGTGTTCATGTAATATCAGACGACATGTTAGTACATGGAATTACAGAAAAAGAACATAACGACCGATTAGAGGCAGTTTTGAGCCGTGCACGAACTGTTCATCTCAAATTAAATCCTAAAAAGTCTAGAATTTTCAAGAACAGTGTTAACTATGTAGGGCATGTAATTAGCTCGGACGGCCTAAGTCCTAACATGGACAGAATACAAGCGATTATCGACATGCCCAGTCCAACCGATAAACCAGGTATACACCGATTTTTAGGAATGATTGGATATGTTAGTAAATTTATTCCGAACCTGGCTAACATAACAAAACCATTACGGACAGTAATTCAAAAGAATGTGTCATGGCACTGGGAAAGAGAACAAGAAAAGGCGTTTCAGGAGTTAAAGAAGTTGTTAACTGAAGCACCAGTACTCCAATATTTTGATAGTAGACAAAAAGTTATAATTCAAGTGGATGCGTCTAAATATGGTTTAGGCGCCACTTTGTTTCAGATTGAATTACCTGTAGCTATGGCATCAAAAGCATTAGATAAATCACAAATAAATTATGCGGTAATTGAAAAAGAGTTATTAGCCATATGTTTTGGCTGTAAAAAGTTCCATCATTTTATTTATGGTAATGAAGTAACAGTACACACAGACCACAAACCCCTAGTTGCAATTATGCTTAAACCAATACACGAGCTTTCAGCAAGGATGCAACGTATGCGCATGAGATTGCAAAATTATAATATTACAGTATCATATCTGAAAGGGTCGCATTTATATTTTGCAGACACTTTATCAAGAGCGCATACCTCCAGTATAGCCATTAAGGATTTGTACGACCATGACATTTCGGTTGGGGCTATAGATTTGGATATGGATGTTGTCCATCGTATCAAGGAGGCCACCAAGGTAGATCAGACGCTCAACACATTAAAAAATCTAACGTTGGAAGGATGGCCGGATAGTAACGAGCATATTCCGAATAGTGTGAAACCCTATTATACGCTTAGACATGAGATAACATGGGCAGAGGGAGTATTACTGAAAGGTGCACAAATAGTAGTCCCTAAAATTCTACAGGCTGAGATGCTGAATAAAATACACGAATCACACTTAGGAATCGTAAAATGTAAGCAGCTCGCCAGGGATAACATTTTTTGGCCGGGAATCGGTAGACAATTGGAATACAAAATATCCAGATGTGATACATGTCCGGAATTTAAAAATATGCCACCCAAAGAACCGTTGATAAATCACCCGATCATAGATATACCATTTAATAAAAATAGGGATTGACTTATTTCATGTACACGGTAAGAATTACATCTTAATTATTGACTATTATTCCAAATTTCCGGAGTTCATAGAATTGGACAGAATATCTACTACAGCAGTTATTGAGGCATTAAAACAAATATTTGCCCGGTTTGGTATCCCCAAATATATAGTATCGGATAATGGTCCACAGTTCACGAGTCTCGAATTTCAGAAATTTGCTTCGTTCTATGGGTTTGTATCGCTGTACTCTAGTCCGATGCATGCCCAAAGTAACGGACAAGTTGAGCGATATGTTCAAACAGTCAAACGTATAATAAAAAAATGTGTAAGAGACGGTAGAGATATACATATAGCCATGCTCAATTATAGAAATACAACATTGAATGGGATTGGCGCATCCCCTGCGCAACTATTGATGTCACGGAAATTAAGAAGCAGGATCCCGGTACTAGATCGGGACTTGAGGGCAACAGTACATACATCAAAACTCCACCAAATACACCATAGTCAGCAAGTACAGAAAGAGTACTTTGACAGACATGCCAGTAGTATTCAGCACCCTTTGAAGAAGGGTGATAACGTCCGTTATAAGGACCACGATGGTGACTGGAAGAAAGGTAGTATTGTAAATACTAATGTCGACACTAAAAGAAGTTACGATGTGATAAATGAACATGACCATATAATACGGCGGAACAGGAGATTTATTCAAAAGTGTCCTAGTCACCGCTCAAATAAAACTGCATGAGATGCAACATCTGTTCACGTGAATAACTCGCACAAAATAAACGTACCGATCACATGTACTACACGTTATGGTCGTTTAAGTAGGCCACCAGTTCGTTACGGTTTAACTGTACATTAATTAAAATATAAAGAAATAGTTATGCTACCAATACTTACTGTTACATATGCAGTATGTTCCTCATTCTTAGTAAGTTAAGTCCATGTATGTATATTCACGCATCTTCAATATTGAATCAAATAACATAAGTGAACTTTTGACTGGTGTAACCAGCCCAGACTGGGGACACGACAACGTCATAAAATATATGTGTCAAACCAAGAAGGCACAAAATAACCACAAATCAAGAAGCAGCATAGCAAGTCCATTCAATCGGGACGCAATTGTACGTGTCACAATAAACATTGCTATCTACTAAGTTCATGTGATACTATGTTGAATACCTGTTATCTATAAGAAAGGGGTTAGGATAAGGAATGAAATATTATATATGTATATGTTATGACTTGATAATTTGGATAATTTGGGAATAAAGGAATTTGAATAGAAGTAAGTTGTATAGCTCTAAGTCAGTACAGATATCAATTCAAACAATAAGGTAACATTAATTATATTTAAAACGGTCCATATGTTACTTAAGGAAAAGGGGAAGATGTAATGTATTGTAGTTGTACGAACGCCCCCGACAGTGAGACTGCATGACGTCATGATCCAGTGTTCCTAATAAAGTCAGTTACGTTACAAGAACTCACGGTGTCCACACGTACTTTACAGCTTCTACAGGAACATGTTCTATTAAATTGGCTCGGTATTCAGTTCTGTGTGGTGACAAATGCTTGATAAGTGCACCAGTATCGAAGTTACATATATAGAATCAAATCTAGATAATTGCTTGGGCTTTGAAATTTGATATTTCATCGGTCTATGCAACTTTAAATTGTCAACCAGCTTGGCAGTAGTTGCACAGGTGACAGACCGCTAGACCACGTGGGTTGGTTATTGGAGTTTTATGTCCTGAC
This sequence comes from Branchipolynoe longqiensis, assembly GCA_030323885.1. Classification (NCBI taxonomy): domain Eukaryota; kingdom Metazoa; phylum Annelida; class Polychaeta; order Phyllodocida; family Polynoidae; genus Branchipolynoe; species Branchipolynoe longqiensis. The sequence goes on from CM059192.1 coordinate 73,222,067, forward strand.
AAAATCTAAGGTCATATCAGGACAGGTACCGACTTGTGACAGTGTGCACTTATGACGATTTTATAGTGCTGTCCCACTGGAAGACACGGCTGCCAGTACCATGACCTGGTATCCCACTCAGTCACATTATCCTGACACTGAGCCAACCAGTCCTTGCCCTATTCTATTAATGCCGAGCACCAGGCTAGGAAGCGACAAGTATACATTTTTAAGTCATTGGTTTGACTCGACCAGGTTTTGAATCCCACAATCTACCAAAACGAGGGACGGACACTCAACTCATTCAGCCATCCCGTCTGGTCACTCGAGGCCAGTGTGTGTGTGTGTTTGTTTGTTTGTTTGTTTGTTTGTTTGTTTGTTTGTTTGTTTGTTTGTGTGTGTGTGTGTGTGTGTGTATTGTCATTGTTGTTTTATATCCCAGCAACATTTAAGGTCATATCAGGACTGATACCGACTTTTGACAGTGCACACTTATAGCAACTTTATAGTACTGCCCCACTGGAAGACCATGCCACCAGCACCCTGACCCGATATCCCATTCAGTTACATTATCCTGACACTGAGCCAACCAGTCCTTGCCCTATCCTAATACTGCCACGCACCTGGCTAGGAAGCGACAAGTAGAATTTTGGTACGTCATTGGTTCGACTCGACCAGGTTTCGAATCCCACAATCTACCAAAACGAGAGACAGACACTCAACTCATTTCGCCATCCCGTCCAGATGAGAAGTCTGTGTGTTGTAGCGCGTCTCAGATTAAAGCAACCCACCTGCAAGGACATGACAAGAACAGAACATCAGAACAACTGTCATTGACGCGCAGCTATGATGCAGTAGAGACTAGTGATGTGAGTCGGCTGCATCTTCATTATCAATCATCGTGAAAAGTTTACTAATGGCCATCTCAGTTACTCATCTTACTTACTGCTACTCAGGCGGTTCCTGACAACTGTCTGCCAGTCCCCACCTTCAAAGTACTCTGAACAAATCATAAGGAAGAAAGGAAGACATGTCGCACAAGATTGACAGTGATAAGGTTGAGCTTTATTGCTACAACTCTTGTTCACCTACTAGTGACCTGCCACCCTGACTCACTTACAACCTGCTACACAGACCCACATGGTTCCTGCTTGCTCCATCAAATCAGTGCCTACAGCCCATTGAACATGGGTCCAAGGGTTGTGGCACACAGCTCAGTGTTTTGGACTGCCTCTTCAGTAATTCTAGAGTGAGTATGTCTGCATAGAAAGTGCAAGGAGTATAAGGTGTCAGAGTTCACACCGCCAGCCAATCAGGCACCCCCTGCAGCCTGGGTGGGTGGCACCCAAAAGGGTCACCTGTCACTCAACCTCAGTGCAGGCGGTGTCCATAAGGTATGCAGAATGGCTGGTGTGCTTGCCCAGCAGTCCTGTGGTAACAAGTAGTCGTCATATGTGCTTCCACTCCATTTGCACCCTTCGTGGTGCATGGAGGGAACATTTCTGTAATAAGTAACAGTAATAAGTAACAGTATCTTTATATCTGGACATCATATCACAAGCATGGTCACTGTGCATCATAACATTTACACATAACTTTCTTATGTCACACAGCGAGTGGGCACCCATTGCTTCTCTGTTACACAACAATGGTCCCCAACTCCGTCACTCGAGATATTAATGTTTTTCCCCCAACTGGTCTACCATGACCGAAGGACCCTATATTTTTACAATCGCCTTGAGCAAACCGATCAATGATTGGTTAATAATTGGCTTGGACATATATGCGCTTTTGTAGATATCTGTAGACAATGTGCATGTGAACTGCAGCGAATGTTCACTGATAATTAATTCAACACAGATTAAAGTTTTTTTTAATGTGTCTATTATTATATATATATATAGGATGTAAAACTCCCAACAACCAACCGAATCTCCCGCCTCCTCCCACTCCTTCGCTCTCCGTCCTGATATGACCAAAGATGTTGCTAGGACGTAAAACTCAAACAACCAACACACCGACCCTCGTTCTCAGCTCGTGGACCTCACGTCTGCACCCACTCTACTTATTAATGTATCAGATTCCGTGGTACCTGGAACCTGACGACATTGTGCATTCAAATAGAATAGTGTAGTAGGCTGCACTGACCTCTCAGGCAAGTAACCACATAGACAGGTAGGCATGGGTCGTGTGTTGATATCAGGGAGCCTAGGTGGTGTAATGGTTAGCACACTGGCCCGGAATGCAAAGAGGTGTGGGTTCGATTCCCACTCTAGCTGCAATATTTCCCATTTTCATCACCCCCATGACACTGGTTGCCGTGATCATGATCCTGTACAAGCTATGCGCTGTATGGGGGTTGAACCTACCCTGTGTATGTATGTGTTAGTGAATTGCCTGTATGTATGTAATTGTAAGTATTAAATGACTTACAATTCCAGGGGGACGAGTATAGTGGTCTGCACTGACCTCTCAGGCAAGTAACCACATAGACAGGTAGGCATGGGTAGTGTGTTGATATCATGGAGCCTAGGTGGTGTAATGATTAGGACACTGGCCCGGAATGCAAAGAGATGTGGGTTCGAGTCCCACTCTAGGCACAATATTTCCCATTTTCATCACCCCCCAATGACAATATTAAAACTCAAAACAACGCTTTCCCGCCTATTATAGAGTCAGTGGTTAGTCAGGTTCCACCTGAAATGGGACAATAAAAAATAAGTTCTGTTCTGTTTACACATATTTAATCCATTGTCACGTTAAATACACGTAGTTGAGCTTTCAGTTGAATCAACATTTTATAGTCATTTTAATGTTTTCTTGTTATTTCTTGCTAGAATTCTACATACAAAATAAAAAATATAAATAAAAACCTCTTGCCCGACCTGGAAAAATTGGAATGGGTGGATGCTAAACAAGTACCTTTTTGTATGCGGCCTTATGTGTATTGCATGCATTATGTGTACTATGTGAATTATGACTACATCTCGGGCCTGCTCCGTGCGCAGACTTGAGCTAAGATTCCATATACGCTGCATGCACCATGCGGCATGCAGCATAGATACTGATGTGATTTTCAGTCTTTCTTTCTTTCTACAAACTTGTAGAGGAAAGTCAACGTTCCTGTTCTTTCATAATACAAATGGGGCAGTATTCGCATTCACACCAATCAATCCATGGGTCGATCCACTGCCTGCATCCGCATTCGCATCCGCATTCGCATCCGCATTCGCATCCGCATCCGTATATATGAAAGCACTACTGTGTGTTTACATTTTGTTTCCATTTTTTTGCCGCATTCGCATTTGCATACCACATAGAGTATAACCCCATTAAACCAAACTTGAAGGGACCCTAGAAATTTGTTTGGATTAACCGATCATTAGTTTAAACGAGCTTTGGCTTCGACTTTGACTTGGCTTTGGCAAAAACGCGGGTGCATTATGAATGTAATATGCAATGTATGTGGACACTTTGATTATTGTCTTTTATGTATATACAGTATAACCCCGTTAAATCAAGCTTGGCTAAACGAAACGATCGGTTAATCCAAACTTTTGTCAGCGGCCCCGCAAAATACTACCATTTATCATATAAAAAAGTTGGTGGTGTCTTCAATGACCTTATAACCGACAATTTTGTTTGGATTAACCGATAATTTGGATTAACCGACTTTGGTTTAACCAACTTTTTTATATGATAAATGGTAGTATTTTGCCGGGCCACCAAAAAAAGTTTGATTAACCGATCGTTTAGTTTAACCAAGCATGGTTTAACGGGGTTATACTGTATATGGAAAGTTAGCTTTACTTTTCAACATGCCGGGTGCTGCATTATACTCAAGTTGTGGATAGGGTCGGACCTCTAGGTCCACGTATTGATTATTGGATTGTGGCTACAGAGGGTTCGGGCGAGTAGAAAACAGTGGTTAAAGTTGCATAGTCCGATGGTTTTGAGTTCCTGAAATGTTTCTGAGAGAAAGATATTAAATTGATTACTATAGTCTACATTACTTTAGTTTCAAGTAACTTATATTTTAAATGGATAACTTTTGAGATATTTGAAGTGTCAAGGTGGAACATTAATTTTGGCAAGCACGCCAAAGCTCTGAAACCATAGGCTTCTGGAGTAACAGGTTTGACTAAATTCACTCAGTATTCCCTTCTGTGTGGTGACAAATGCTTAATAACTGCATCAGTATCTAAGTTAGATATTTAGAATCAAATCAAAATTTGATGCTTCATCGGACTATGCAGCTTTAAGGCTATGGAGTGTTTGTGTGTGTGTGTGAGTGTGAGTTTGTGTGTGTGTGTGTGTGTGTGTGTGTGTTTGTGTGTCTGTGTTTGTGTGTGTGTGGTTGAAAGACATGTTTGTATCGTAGGTGGGGCGGGGGGGGGGGGGCTGACAGGAACCAGTGCCTGCAAAAAAAAGGGCCTGTTACGCTAACTGTTCATCGTGCTCGACAGAATAGGGCCTGTTACGCTAACAGATCATTGAGTATTTTATACAAATTAAAGCATTTGATTTACCGAAAATTGATCCCAATATTGGATCTATTTCTTCATTTATTTTCCAAGTGAAGGATCCGTACACATGTGAAGATAGGGAATTCAAGGCTATTTCAAGGCTTCTCAAGGCTGTTTTTGAATAGGATTTCAAGACTATTTTCATTTGGATTTTAACAAAATCAGGAACGGCAAATTACGATTTCTGACTAATTTAGATCAGTGGGAACAGCTTACTGGAATTTGAGGCGTTTCCAGACTAATTACCCAAAATAGGTTAAATTCAAGTCTGTTCAAAGCCTTGACATGGGGTAAATGAAATTCAAGACTTTTCAAGACTTTCCAGGCCCTGTTCGGACCCTGCAATTGTCTTCATTTTGTTGTTGTTGTTGTTGCCGTTGTTGCCAACATGTGGGAAAGCATGTCTAGGGTCCGACTTGAATTCACATTTCTGACAATCCAGGGGACTCAATGGGGGGTGATCGAATTGCTAATAGTGATGGCTGGCTTCCTGTGCGGGAGGTCTTGAGTTTAGAACCCTGACCGAGTTAAACCAATTTTTTTGTGGGTACATTAGTTGTTTAAGCAGGGGAAATTTCAATCGCGGACGATTTATGTTCCTCATTCCACTGCTCCTTGCCCTTTCCTAATAATGCCAAGCGCCAAGCTAGGAAGCGACAGGTATCAATTTTTAAGTCATTGGTTTGACTTGACCAGGCTTCGAACCAACGCTCCCACGATGTACCAACACGGGAGATGGACGCTCTAACTCATCCTGTCTGGTTCAATGACATACAAAATTGCTAGTTGTCGCTACCCAGCCCGTCGCTCTGCATTAAACATAACAGGGCAATGACTAGTTCGTTCAGTATCACAATAATACGACTGACTGCGACAGCAGGCCATGGTGCTGGTGGCACAGAATCCTAAAGGAGCAGCACTATAAAGTTGCCATGAGCACGCATTGTCACCAGTCGGTATCTGTGCTGGATTTCCCTTAGACGTTGCTAGGATGTAAAACCACAACAAACAAGAACAAACAAAAGACAACCCGGAGGGGGGGGGTGTTTTAACAATTAGACCACCTGGATGCAGTGGAGCAAGTGGCGCGATAGCCAGGAAAGGGGTCTCAAGGTCAGGGTATATTGGTTAAGGCCCTGTCACACTACGACATACGGCATCAGTGAATGCTCAACATTCGAAAATTTGCCAGTATGTCGGTATTCGTCGAACTTTTCAGCGGCAGGGGATAAAAATGGGTGTACACACAATGTACCCACAATGTACCCACAACATACATAGCGTATGCAGAAAGTATCTCTGACCTATTGCTAGCATATGAGAGCTTTCATGTGCCTCGCAAAACTTTCACAAAACGTTCACAAAATGTTTGCAAAACGCTCGCACACGCTCATGGTACGTTGACCAACGTTACGTACATTACTCCATCACTAGAAGTTCGACATATATATTACATACACTGGAGATACGGCAGGCATACATTCGAAGAACGTTAGGAGTATGTAATGCATCCGTTGGCAGTACGTGGACAGTACGCGGACTGCACGTTTCCACCAGCTGAACGTACGGCTAACGTGCAGCAACATATTCCAACGTATCCCTAACATACTCCCAACATACGCCGATGTATCCCGAACATACACGCAGTGTACGTTCAGCGTACGAGCCACGCTGCGACACGCGATGGAAATTTTGAGCATGCACAAAATCTTTTCGGAGCCTCAAGCATTACGCGCGCATTGGTATTCGTTGATCTATGGTGACGGTTGGCGGCACGTGTCAGGGTATCGGCAAAGTTTTGTGCTTGCGCAAAACTTTCGACGGGCGAGAACGCGCGGGTGCCAACATTATGGCGGCGTTAGGGGCGTGTCGAGATACGTTGGACGCGCTGGAATAATGTTATGAGAACGCCAATCACACGTTGCGCCAAACTGCTGCTTTGTTGTTTTACGTCCTAGCTACATCTAAGATCATATCAGGACGGCGCGTCAAAAGCTTTTTGGTGTTTTTCTCACGTGTCGATATACGTTACCACAACGTCGGCCGCAAACTACCAATACGTTGCGCTGATGCCGAAAAGTTTGATGCCTCCCGACGATTAAAAGTGATTTTGTGTGTTGGTGGCGCGCCGGCGAAAAGTGTCGTAATGTGACAGGGCCATTAGCTTAACTGGCAAGATAGTTTGCCAAACCATGCCCCTCCCCCCTAATGCCCCTCCCCCCACACTTCCCCCTGGCTCGGTGGTTAAAAGCGCAGTCAGGCAGGCGGGTAGTGAGTGAGCTGGGTGACGGGTGGTGAGGGTTTTGTTTTTGTTTGGAGTTTTACATCCTGGCAACATCTAAGGTCATATCAGGGCGGGCACCAACTTGTGACAGTGCACACTCATGTACACTTAATAGTGCTGTCCCACTTAGAAATCAATGCCGCTGGCATGATGACCCAATTTCCCACTCAGTCACATTATCCTGATACTGAGCTAACCAGTCCTTGCCATATCCTGGTAATGCCAAGCGCCAGGCTTGGTGGCGACAAGTAGCAATGTTGTAATGGTTATCAACAAGTATCAATGTTGATATCAGGTCGTTCTGCTGGCGGCCTGATTTCCTAACGGGCAGCACTATAAAGTCACCATGAGTGTGCACTGTTGCAAGTGGGTACCCATGCTGATATGACCATAGATGTTGCTACGACGTAAAACCCAAACAAACAAATCGATTCCTAGCCGAGTCAAAATAATGACTTACAAAATTGATACTCGCTGCTACCTAGCCTGGCACTCGGCATTACTAAGAAAGTATCCCAAGTGCCTTACCAATCCACCAATAATATGTGTGTGGAGCCTTAAAATTCATCATTTTCAATCTGTTGGTGTGTTCTAAGTTGTTCACCAATTGAAATAAAATCTAAAGCAAAATAAAGCTTCCTACTTCTTCTTTCTAATAGTTCCATCCACATTAGGATATGACTTTGATCAGCTACAGAAAACCAATGCTTTGTTCACCAATTGAAATAAAATCTAAACCAAAATAAAGCTTCATATTTCTTCTTTCTAATAGTACCATCCACATTAGGATATGACTTTGATCAGCTACAGAAAACCAATGCTTTGTCAAGTCAATCTATGTAGAAAATCACCTTTGTTTCAACTAACTTTTGCATGAAATTTGACACTGCTTCTTCAAACCTCCGGCGCCCATTCACCATCATCATGCCAATGATATCATTTTGTTGCCAATACTACAGGCCATATAGTCATATTTTGTCCTTGAATAAATTCTTTGTCCATCTATTTTTAATTTTAATTTAAGATGTTCAATTAAGCACCATTTCTGAACCAAATAATGGAAAACTGGATAGGTTTTTACATGAAAATAAAGAAATTTTTTTCTAAAAAAAAAAAAAAGGTTCATCATGATTCTTAGCAATGCATGGCGTCAAGGCGCGAATATGAGACAAAATAAATGTTGGCTCTACTTAATAATTGAATGCTCAAGTTCTTATGCAATGTGCCAGTGTTGTCTGGTATTAATTAGTGCTCCTTTGCCTGCTGCCAACAAACCAAGTTATCCACCGTACAAATTATTTGCCCAGCAAATTCGGAAAGGTGTGTCAGTCTGGTAGTATTGCTATAGACCGGGGGCCCTATGGTACTGGGACGGCTCACTCCCTATCTCTCCCATGTGATGTAAATTTTGCGGTGCCACCTTGTGGTGGGTTTGATTGACCCAGCTGCTGGTTGGTGTTTCACATGTAAACACATACGGTTATATCATGCATGAGGCGGGTAAGCGTGAATACACATCAATATCGGATTGCTATGAACAGGCACATATCCTCGTCGCCATCGTCACACAGCTTTCACATTCATATATACATTTGTGCATATATTGTGGCATCTGTTTGGCCGGGGGAAAACCCACGCACCAAGTGGTGGGTCTGATCATTTTGATTACACAGTACAGGCTGAGTGAGCTGTCTTGGTATAATAGGGTCTTTGTACAAATATAGACACTAATAAAGTCTGTACTAGACTACTAAATGACTGAAACATACAATCCTCCAAGCATTGTTTATCCCATCATTACGAACAACCTACTTACTCAAACTACTTCATATAGTCAAAAAACACACCTGAGGTATTAACCTTTTAAGCATAACCCTATAAGCTAGCCACACTCTCTCTATCTAACAGAATAAACAAACCATTCTACTAACACTCACTCCATCTCAAAATGTTAACTCCAACAACATGATAGTTTTGCAATTCACAACATAGTAGGCATACAAACCTATGAAGGAAAACTATGCACCTAACCACTCCGTAATGTAAAGGTCTAATCAATACACATGTATGTATCAAGTGTGTAGGAATACAACATATAACTGCTATTTTTGTATGTGAATTCTCAAACTATACCATATGTAAGTCTTTGAATGTTTGATATTGTTATTTCAGCTGATTTGGGCTAGCTGCATATATTGTAAATAACTGTATTGTCACATGGCTGGAAGACCAGTGCCACGACGCTGACAAAAGACTTTATTCAATGAATAAACTATATTTACAACAAGAAAAAAAGAAAAAAGGCTGACTGCTCCATAAACACCCCCCCCCCACACACACACACATCCACACACAGGGTTTGAAAACATTTTTTTTTTTAAACATTCACATCTATCAAATTGTATTGTATATAATGTAAACAGAAAGAGCATATTGAAGATAGTACAGTGTGAACATTTCATGCAATTATCTTGTACGGGTGCTTTTCTGTACCATATAAAGCCTGCTCAAAGTTGGGCATTTCCTTTTACCAGATTTTATCACTTGTCAAATTGAGCTCTGGACCATTTTAAACCCTATTTTTTAAAGCTTTTCCCAAGCATATGTAGTCCTGAAAAAAATGGCAGTGACAAGACTCATCAGTAGGTTAGGGATAAATCAGAATAATTTAATATGGGTGCCAATTTTTTCCACAACCAAACCCACAAAAGTGGTCCAAAGCGAAATTTTGAAATTGGTGAAATTAAGGAAATTGTTATTTCGCGCATTTTTGAAGATGTATATCTTGAAATGTAACCACATGAGACCTCGGGATCTTTTTATTCTCATTGTATAGGCCATGGCTTTGAAGGAAAAAACACAGGAAGTCTGATAGGGTGGTTACTTTTAATTTTTGGGGCCATCAAAAATGCTATCTTTTTAGTTTTGGGTGGGACCAATTAAGTGACAACCTAAAAAAGTCCATATCTTCTTAAATATTAGAGCGTTTTTCACAAATGAGGTGTCATTTTATTTCAAATTAAATATAGTAACAGGTGAAATCCATTAAATTAAACTCCAAACTATTTTTGAAAATCACTTGGGATACTAAGTTACTAAGATAGGGCAAGCACTGGTTGGCTCAGTATCAGGATAATGTGTGATATCGGGGGCTTAGTGCTGGCAACGAGCGTCAAACCCACATCCGAGGCGAGAGTCCTCACCATTACGCTATCTAAGCTCCCTGATGTAATCCACTTGTAACTTGTGCCTATCTGTGTTTGTGGCATTTCACGACAATAGTCCACCCTGATATGACCTTAGATGTTGCAATGACGTAAAACTCCAATAACCAACCAACCACTACAACAGTAATTCGCCAGCACAGTGCTGACTGCCGTAATAACTGCATCTATATCATCCCCCATTTAATGTTGCATACATTTTCCATAATGTCCCCATTTAGGGTGATCAGGAACTCTAATAACAGACTATTTGAGTTGGGGGGGGGGGGGGAAGGGGACAACGACAATAAAACACTATGAAAACCGACCAGACGGGATGGCCGAATGAGTTGAGCGTCCATGGGTTCGAAGCCTGGTCGAGTTTGAGCAGCACCTACAGTTAGTAGAGTTAGTACCTCCGAACCACCGGGCGCGGTGGCCGAATCGGTTGAGCACAGGCCTCGCGTGGCCTCATGTGTGCGAGATCGGGAGTTGGGTTCCTGGTCGAGTCAAACCAATGACTTATAAGCCTGGCGCTCAACATTATTAGGATAGGGAAAGGATTGGTTTGGCTGAATGTCAGGATAATGTGACTAAGTGAGATACCAGGTCATGTTGCTGGCAGCCTGGTCTCCCAGTGGGGCAGCACTATAAAGTCACCATGAGTGACCTTAGATGATGCCAGGATGTAAAACTCCAACGAATAACCAACCTATGAAAATCAGAATATAAAACAGATCACTGTCGAATTAGCACAGCCGCGCATTCGCAACGATGCAGCCCTATACATACATGTTTGCGACAATGATGTAGGCGGGCCGTTGGTTGGCGCCAAATAAATACAGACTAATTTCAAATAATGTCATTACAGAAGCCACCCCCCAGTTCCCCCCCCCCCCCCAGGTCAGACTCATGTTTAGCGTCACTGAGCCTGGATTCATACAGATAAATGGTTGTTAAATCATATCTCCTGCTGCACATGGTTCACAAATCATTCTTTTTTTCTCTCTTTCTCCTTCTTTGTTTAATGATAGACACAATAAATATGGTTGGATAAAACTCCCCCAGGCCCGTAATATGTTCGTAATCTTCGTGTGTGTGTGTGTGATGTGGGCGGAGGGGAGGGGTGGGCGGAGGGGAGGGGAGGGGAGGGGGAGGGGGGAGAGGGTAAAAGGGGAGAGGGGACAGGACAGGAGAGGGGAGAGGGGAGAGGGGAGGGGAGAGTGGGGAGAGGGGATGGGAGTGGGGATGGGAGAGGGGGAGAGGGGGAGAGGGGAGGGGGGGGAGAGGAGGGGGAGAGGGGAGGGGGAGGGGGAGTGGGAGGGGGAGAGGGAGAGGGGAGAGGGGAGGGGAGGGGGAGTGGAGGGGGGAGGAGGAGAGGCGGAGGGAGGAGGGGCGAGGAGGAATATGGGGGAGGGAGCGTGGTAGTTGGCTGGTGTTGAGGTGGGCTTACAAAGGGTACAGGTGAGTGCTTATGAATGTAATTTTAAACGAGCCACATTAAACCATATCGACAATCAGTTCTAAATGATGGACATAAGCTAAAGTTATGTTGGACAATATATACAGTAAAACCTCTCTAACCGATTACCTCGTTTGTTGTAATGTTTTGCAAACAAACTAGTCGTTTTCCACCCAGCGTGTGCAATAATTCTCTAAACTGAGATTCCTAATTGTTTTGCCTTGGAGATCATGGCTCCATGCATTGAATGAGATGCATAGCGTCCAGTGTTGACTCCTGCTTGTTTAGGCACCTTGATAGTCCACCTTGCAAGAGTGTCTCTCGAAATAGCTTCATGTGACCTTATAAAGCTGATTAGTAGTTGTCTGGAATTTCTGATTCCGCATGACTTCGATATATAAGCCCTAATGGCCAAAACTACACATATCCGTTTATCCTCCGGAAAACTAGTAACGTGTACTGTGGACAGTGTGTCCCCTGTACGATATGTCTGTAAATCAAATGTAGCTTCATCCTTATCAATTTCTAGTCCATCTATTGAAAGTGCCACAATGGTTTGGCCTCTGTGTCCTGTAACCAGCAGTATTAAGTTAATTTAAATCCTAGGTCTTTCATTGACAAATGTATGTTGCTAAGCCATGACTTGAATAACTTGAATACTATTGATACATCCCAAAACCTATTGTATTTAGGTTTTGGGTGGGTTTCTTTTGTACACCGATCTAATGAACCAGTCCACGAACTGATGTTTCCCAATGGTTTGTCCATCTATTCTTGGTAGAATAATGGATAGGGCACATCTCGCTGCATTAATAGCACCGAATCCTAGTCCTTCATCTTCAAATATTCTTACAAATCGTAACACTTGAGCTATTGTAAGTTTTAGCGGTTTGACTGCTTTGAGAAGGCAATGAAGTCCGCATTTCTTTAAATAACTTGTGTATAATTTCACTGTTCCTTTTCTTCAGGCATGTGATATTAGTCTTTCTTTTGTTATTTTGTCTAATCCAAATTGTTCTAAATGTTTTCTTAGAAAAGGATTGCCAAAAGGGGTGTTGTCGACTGTTAGTGGTCCTTGATGTTGAAGGTTGTTCCTTTCCCTGCTTTTGCTGCTGATGTTATTGCCGCTAGCCATGGTTGTGTTTCCCATGCTGGTACTATCAGTACTGCGTGGGTGTGATCCATCTTGATCTTCCTGGCCACTCTGCTGATAATGCTGAATGGGGGGAATATGTAATAGAATTTACTATTCCAAATTAATGAAAATGCATCTACTCTCCAGGCTTCTGGCTCTGGGTGCCAAGACACATATTTTGGTAAGTTTTTGTTGTTGCATGATGCAAAGAGATCAATGTCTGGTTTGCCCCATTTGTGAGAAATACTGTCGAAAATGTGGTTCAATGACCATTCTAAATGGTCATGGAAGAGTCTGCTTTTCCTGTCAGCCAAAGTGTTTTGGCTGCCTGGAATATGTGCTACTGTTAGCCATATCTCGAGTTTCTCTGCCCAATCCCAACTGAGTTTAGCCAGATTGTTACATGGTTTGGAGCGAGTCCCTCCCATATTAGGAATGTAAGCCATAGCTGTTGTGTTATCTGTTAGAACTCTTACATGATTTTTAGGGATGTGAATCAGACCGTGGAGTCCTAGATAAATGGCTCTAAGCTCTAATACATTAATGTGGTCGGAGATTTCATTTTCCATCCAACGGCCACCTGTTGTCTGTTGGTCTCTATGTTCCCCCCAGCATTCTAAGGAATTGCCTGTTCTGACCGTAATGCTAGGCTCTCCCATCCTAATCGGGTTGGGTGAATTGTGTGAAAGCCACCAAATTATATCGTTTTGGCCTTCTGGCGAAATTGTCATAGGCCACTCGAAGTTTCCTTTAGTGCGAGTGAGTGCCAAGTTTTTATCTATCTCTAAGGATTTGATATGGGCCTGGCCATATAAGATAGCTGGTGCGTAGGCTATCGTTATTCCTATCAAGACTGCGACTTGTCATATTTTTGGTCTGTTCAATTGTAGTAATTGGTTTGCTGTTGTTGTGAATTAATCAACTTTTTGTTCTGTTAACGAGATAGTCACTTTTATGGTGTCAATAAAGAACCCCAGAAATTTTAGTTTGTTGGCGTTAGTACTGATTTAGTTTCATGCATATAGTAACCTAAATTTGTAAATGTTTTACATAATTTATCTACTGCTGCTTGGCATTGTTATGTTTGCACGACAACAAATGAATCGACAATGTATGGGAACATGATATGTCCTTTCCTAGCCATTAGCGGAAAAATAGGTTTGAGTAACCTTGTGAAAATGTGTGGACAGCAGGCCAGTCGTTTTGCCATAGACGAGAACTCATAAAGTTTGCCGTTCCAACAGAATCGTAAATACTTTCTCATGTTTATAGATGGGCACTGTGTAGTACGCATCCTTAAGGTCAACACTGGCTAGCCAAGCGCCTTGTGTGACTAAGTCTCTCGCTGTTTCTAACGAAAACAATTTTTAAATGTTTGTATTCTATGAATTTGTTAAATAAAGTTAGGTCTAAAATTAGTCTAACATCGCTGTTTGATTTCAGTCTTAAGAAAATATTCGAGATGAATTCCTCAAGGCCCAGTCAGACCTTACCTTACTGACTACCGGACACCACCGGACAAAGAATTTTCTAGTCCGGTGGTGTCCGGTGACAAAATGTACCGAAATGTATATAAATGGAGCGTAATTGGGTCAACTGCCGCCGGACGAAACGAACACCAATGGACAAGTACCATACATGTACCGGACAAGAACCAGAGGAGAACCGGACGAGAACCGGATGAAACGAACACCAATGGACAAGTACCGTACATGTACCGGACGAGAACCGGACTGTAACGGACGCGCCGAAAACACACCTATACCCCCTACGACACACACCTATACCCCCAGTACCCCTTACACCCCCACCACACACCTACACCCCACCACATCCCTAAACCCCCACCACACACCTACCACATCCCTAAACCCCCCACCACACACCTACACCCCACCACATCCCTAAACCCCCACCAGACACCTACACCCCCACCATAAACCCCCACCAGACACCTACACCCCCACCACATCCCTAAACCCCCACCAGACACCTACACCTCACCACATCCCTAAACTCCCACCAGACACCTACACCCCACCACATCCCTAAACCCCCACCATACACCTACACCCCCACCATAAACCCCCCACCAGACACCTACACCCCCTCCACTCTCTAAACCCCACCAGACACCTACACCCCCACCACATCCCTAAACCCCCACCACACACCGACACCTCACACCCCACCACATCCCTAAACCCCCACCACACACCTACACCCACCACATCCCTAAACCCCCACCACACACCTACACCCCCACCACATCCCTAAACCCCAACCACACAGCTACACCCCCACAACATCCCTAAACCCCCACCACACACCTACAGCCCCACCACACACATGCCACACACCACACACCTACACCCCCACCACATCACTAAACCCCAACCATACTTCTAAACCCCCACCACACACCTACACCCCTACCATGTTCTCGCCACCGGACTATTCCGGAAGCAAACCGGACACATAACGGATGGGTACCGGACATGAAAGCAGTCTTTGTCGCATCACGACCGACAGCATGATGATGATGACCGGACATGAACCGGACAAAAAGGACAAACCGGACACCAACCGGACACCACCTGGACACATACGGATGGGTACCGGACATGAACCGGACAAAACGGAACCAACCGGACACCAACCGGACACGTCAGTCCGGCGGTGTCCGGTAGAAGTTTTGTGCATGTTCAAAACTTGTACCGGACACCACTGGACGGATACCGGACATGTACCGTATTTCACCGGACAGTGTCCGGTTCATCTCCGGTTCCTCAATCCAGTGAGGTCTGACTGGGGCTTAAGCAACGTGTAGTGCTGGTTCTATAATGCCCTTTTCGCAAAACTTAAGGAATTGATTGTTTAATGCTTCACGTTATGAACCGTGAAACCTATATGGAAATGGTATTCTATTTTGAAAAGGTTCTTCTATTAACGGAATCCTTACCCCATCTGCTCGGCTAAGGATAGTTAAGTTATCTGTAACTTTATTCCATTCCGAAAGACAGTTATTGAGGTTACCGGCTTGAAAGGTATTGCTTAATGTTACAGTTGCTATTGTTTGAGTCGCCACTTCTATTTGTTCCCTGGACGAGGGAACGGCTTCTGAGTGTTGCACTCCCTCTTGAAGGGACTGTTCCCGTCGTTCCAGCCGACCGACTGCTTCTGGCCCCTTCCTCTGGCTTGGAAGCTGAAGTTGGTTCCGAACCGCCCTCCTCGTTGGCCAGTTCTTCGGTTGCGAAAATCCTGCTACAGCTTTTTAAAGCGGTTGGAGTTGCTGTCAGCCGATTTCTTTTTGTCAGTTTCCATGTTTTTTCCACACTTGGGGCTGGTCACCACTTGTTTGAACAAGTATTGTAGTTGTCCGCTGAACATCTTGCCCTTATCTAGCAGCTTTCCCTTAATAGTCTTTGGTGCTAGGAATAGTGTATATTCCTTTCCATCATTGTCCGTAATCTTTTTGGACCATACCACCTCTTTTCCAGCGTCTGTGCAGACCGCTTTAAATACATTTTCAAACCGTCTGTAGGAGAGGAAGTTCCTCAATTCCTCCGTTCATATCGTCACATAGTGACGACAATTTGTTCTGTGCCATCATCCTGTTGGAGATGGGCGCAATGGCTGCAAGAGTCGAGAGTACCCCTTTGTGTACTGTGTCGAGAGCCGTCTCAAACTTTTTCCTCTCTTCACTGAGTTTAACCTCAGGATCCATCTCTTTGATGGCGGATTCCTGAATTCCTTTAATTCCTGTGAATTTCTCTGCCATCTTGATTATGACCTCTGCTGGTTTGAAGGCGTTAAAGTGGAATTGAATGGTCTTCCTCATGAGCGTTGTTATGTGTATTTTCTTGTGTCTCAGCACTTTACACTTTTTCGTTTCCTTCCCACACGATTTAGCGTATTTTTCGGAGTCTGAACTCGTCGATGAGTTTGATGACGAGCCCGAAGAGGAGGACTTGTGTTTCCTCCTCTTCTTAGACTTTTTCTTAGCCTTCTTCACGAGGGGGCTTCTTTTTATAGGCTCTCATGTACTTTTCTCCTTCTGAGGAATTGTCTCTCCTTTTGTGTTTGCGCTTTTGTGCAGACACAAACACCACCTCCTCTGAGTTGTCATCTGTTGAGGACTGATCTTCCGAAAAGTCCTCCCATTTCAACTCATCAGTCTTGAGAACCTTTGTTCGCCTTTTCTTTGACATACCCACTCTAGATGGTACCATTTCTTCCATCTTCTGTTGCACAAGCCTGGCAACCTGCTCATCTAAGTCCCTATCAGCGGGGCTGGGGCCGGTATTGTACCCCCCGCCTCCTCAGAATCCCTTTGTTCTGGCGAGGGCGACCTTTGTACCCACGCAGGCGGTGTGGCATCTTCATCCGCACTGAGTGCGTGAGTTGCCTCTGCCTTACTCCGCTTCGTAGCCATGGGTCCGAGACTTTGAGTAAAAATAAGAACAATGATTAGGCATTGTCTTAGGCAGAATACCATACTGATAATTAGAGTATAATTATACTAGGTGTGTATTTTATGGCATTAAATCAATTTTTAACACAGGCGTATGGCTAACAGAGTCACAGGATGGTGGTATGGGTAACCAACCGATCCAAACGAGGGGTAGCGACCAGTGTAGTGGTGCCCTCCCACACTCTAAGTACCTATAAAATTCTCTCACCTGTGGCATTTTTCGCCAACAAGTTGAAGAAAATACTATAGGACTCAGAGGTACGCCTTAACGAGAATCACAAATGAAGAATCTTATTGAGAACCAGGGAATGAATCCTCAATGATGTAACTGGCTCCTGCCAAACATCTCTCCGTTCGGCAACGAACGGCTTGAATAATAACCAAACAATGGAAACATTATTCTTTCGATCATGCCAATTACGATTGAAACTAAGCTGCAAAACAGTAATATCTTATTGAAAAGTTTCAGAAAACTTTGTACGTGAATGCTAACATGAACTAAACCAACATCGAGTTTGAAAGATACTAACCTGTTTAGTTTTGTAGTAAATGTAGAAAAACTGCCGGCGCTGCTCACAACACGTCCTCCTGCTGTGAGCTGATTATGCTAATTGCTGGACCCAGATGTGCTTCCTTCTCCCTGGGCTACGAGTAGCCAGAGGCGTAGTACCGAGGTAAAAATATACATACACACACATTTATATCATACAGTTGCATTTTTTGTTAACCATCTAACCGTAGTATTTATAATTCAACGGGAGCGAATAACTCACAGCTATGCTATCTGTTTGCTGGGGGTGTGGAGGTC
The DNA here is from genome assembly GCA_030323885.1 of Branchipolynoe longqiensis. NCBI lineage: Eukaryota > Metazoa > Annelida > Polychaeta > Phyllodocida > Polynoidae > Branchipolynoe > Branchipolynoe longqiensis. Next base: position 73,239,938 of record CM059192.1, read on the forward strand.
ACTGAATGTGTGCGCGTGAGTGCGTGTGCATGTGCGTGAGTGCATGTGAATGTGGTCGCCAGCAGAGAAGGGATGAGAGACAGCCGGTTCGGATGGGGGTTCGGATGGGGGTTGGGGAGTTGGGGGGGTTGGGGGTTGGAGGGGGGGGGGGCTAGGAGGGGGGGCTGTCCCTGCCAATTAATACACTGCCGTCTATTGCCCTAATTAAATCTAATGGCGTGAGGCGAGACACCACTGTGAACAATCACGTCATCAGACAGCACTGCTCTGTCTGCGTCATTTATGTGGACAAAAATAGTATATTCCGGTCACACTGCGGTCAGCACCTCCGGCATCAGAGCGGAAAGATCCCAGGTTCGATCCCGAAGATGTGCACGCACGCACGCACGCACGCACGCACGCACGCACGCACGCACGCACGCACGCACTTCTTGAAGCTTTATACTGCCTATCATGGATAATTTTGAATAGACTTGTTTTCACCATTAGAAAGTTTGTCGATAGAAAGCCCGAGTCTACACTTTTACCGACCCAAGGGATTTTTAACCTCCCACACTATATACACATGGTATGAGAGCAACTGGCCTTTGATGTCGCTGTCAGTTATACACAGCTGTGGAAATCCAAATTGGCAGAGGTGGGGGCATGGGGAATCGAACCACCGACCTTCAGATTAGGAGTCCGACCTAGAAAAAAGTCAGACACTAGAACCACTCCGCCACAGAGAACACCTTTATTAAAAGAGTAGGAGTATATTTTCTTCATAGAAGTGGTATTCTTATACTTTGGGGGGATATATATGATAAAATAAAGGTATACCGTGGCATAGCAAAAGAAAAACCCCAAAAACATGTTCATTCCCTAAATATGTTGTCTCAAGGGTCATGAATATGTGACATGGACAATGTGGAACTTTCTACAGCCCAATAGACCTTATTTTGCATAGAGCATTACTTGTTAGTCAATGAAATAATAAAAGGACGCACTCACTTGAAATAAATGTCCATCTTGCATTAAATTTTGTTATCTTTTTCTTAAATTCCATGGGGATATAACTGGTTTTGGAGGTAACTGTCGTGTCCCCTTGTAAAAATATGTGGTCTTTCGGTTGTGATAGCCGAGCTTGGAATCATATCAATATTTCGGGCGACGGAGTTGGGGACCATTGTTATGTAATAGTGATGCAATATATGCCCACTCGCTGTGTGACATGGAAATAACTATGTGTAAATGTTATGATGCACGGTGACTGGGATTGCGGTATGATGTCCAGATATTAAGATATGGTTAGTAATTACAGGAATGTTCCCTCCATGCACCAGAAAGAGTGCAAAAGGGAGAGGGACAGGTATTATTGTTTAATGTAACTGTATGACGACTACTTGTTACCACGGGACCGCTGGGTAAGCACACCCAGCCATTCTGCATACATTAAGGACACCACCTGCCCTGGGGTTGAGTGACAGGTGCCCCATATTGGGCGCCACCCGTCCCAGGCTACAGAGGTGTCTGATTGGCTGGCTGTGTGAGCCCAGTCACCCTTGTACTCCTTGCACTTGCTGGACAGACAACACTCACCCTAGAGATACCAAAGGAAGCAGTTCACCACTGAGCTGTGTATGACACCCATAGGACTTAGGTTCAATGGGATGTGGGCACTGATTTTGACTGAACAAGCAGAAGCTATGTGGGTCTGTGTAGCAGGTTGTAAACCTTATCACTGTCAACCTTGCGTGACTTGTCTCCCTTTCTTTCTTATGAGTTGTGTTTTGTTATTTAGTGGGGGGGTGGAAGGAGGGGTGGGAGACAGGGGGGTGGAGGGAGACTGGCAGACAGTTGCCAGGATCCTCCTGATAGTAGTGGGTATAAGAGGAGTAACTGGAGACGCCAAACAACCAGTTATTCTTCACCCTGGTTCAGTAAGAATACACTTGCTATTGTTACATGTGTCAACCTATTTATACATATATATATATATGTATATATATGTACATATATATAATATATATATTATACACATAATATATATACTCGTAGAACACACCTATACATATATGCATATATATATATATATATATACATACATATATATATATATATATATATATATATATATATAGTATAGTTATACGAGTCTTACCTTGGTACAGATGATGGATAACTGTTGTTTTACCGAGGTATAAGCCTCGGATAGATGTGGGCTAGGGAGAGGTAAGCACGTCCGGTACCAGCAATCTTAACCTACTTATTGAGGATAAAAATGACTTTCAAACAATGGATACTATTACTTTACCGAAAAGGTACACCAACGGAATAGATGTGGCAGGGTGTGGCGGGAGGGCCCTAGCCCACATCTATCCGAGGCTTATACCTCGGTAAAACAACAGTTATCCATCATCTGTACCAAGGTAAGACTCGTATAACTATACTATTTTACCTCGGTAAACAGCCTCAGGCTAGCCTCAGGCTAGGGAGACCTTTACATAATTCATTTTTATCCTTAATATCATTCTTTCTTATTATTATAACATTCTAAATTTTTGTTCTCACCTATTCTTGTTAGTTGGCGAGAAGACGCTTTGCAACGCCGGTAGGCTTTTCTAGTCGTTTATTATAATGTTTTGCAAACGACTTAGCCGTCTTCCAGCCTGCATGCGCTAGTATTCTTTTCACAGAAATACCAAGCACCCGCGCCTTGGAGACCATGGCTCCTCTAGTTGAGTGGGAAGAGTATTTACTCGTATCCACTCCAGCCAATTTCAACACCGTAATTGTCCATCTGGCAAGTGTGTCTCGTGAAATCGCCTTATGTGGCTTTATAAAGCTCACTAATAGTTGTTGTGATGCACGTAAATCCTTTGTCTTGTATATATAAGCCCGTATGGCCGACACAACACATAATTTCCGATCATTCGGAAAACAGTCTAAGTGAACCGTTGATAAAGGGTCACCTAACGTGTTCGATTTAAGCAATTTTTCTAAATCAAACGTAGCTTGTTGCTTGTCTATTTCTAATCCAGTTAAAGATAAAGCAACAATCGTCTGTCCTCTGTGTCCGGTTACTAACAATAACAGGACCGCGACCTTAAAACCTAACTGTTTTATATCTAACCACGAGTTGTGAGGCCAAGCCTGAAACAACTTAAATACTATAGAAACATCCCAAAACCGACTATACTTTGGTTTTGGAGGATTCCTTTGATAAATTGAACGAAGTAAATAACAAATAACATGATGTTTTCCAACTGTTTCGCCATCAATTCTAGGTAATATAATTGATAACGCACACCTCGCCGCATTAATCGATCCAAAGGAAAGTCCTTCATCCTCTAGAGAACGAAGAAACCGAGCTACTTGTGAAATCTTTGGATTTGTTGGCTTAACTTTCATTAACAAACAATGTACACCCCATTTCTTTAAATAGGTTGTATACATTTTGACAGTTCCTGGCCTCCAGGCATCCGATACTATCCTATCCTCAGTAATTCTGTCCAATCCAAATTGCTGTAGCTGCTTCCTTAGAAAAGGAATGCCAATAGGGGCGTCGTTGACACGTCGCCGTGAACCACTAGCGGTCCGTGGTGCGTCAGATTCCCGAGTTTTCTTGGGAATCGTATACGATCTTTTGCCAGTTGTGAAACTGCTGGCAGCCAAGGTTGCGTGTCCCAATCGGGCACCACCAGTATCGCATGTGTCCCTTCCAAGCCGATTTTTCTCACTACTCGGCTGATAATGCTAAATGGTGGGAAAATATAAAAATAATTATTTTCCCAGGTAATAGCAAACGCATCTACTTTCCAAGCATCCGGTTCAGGATGCCAAGAAACATAACAGGGTAACTTGTTATTATTTCGTGATGCAAATAGGTCAACTTCAGGTGTACCCCATTTTTCACAAACGAAGTTAAACAAATGTGTAGAGAGAGACCACTCTAAATGGTCATGGAAATTTCTACTTTTATAATCTGCAAGTGTATTTTGTGACCCTGGAATATGCGCTACAGTCAGCCAGACTTGTTGAGCCTGTGCCCAGTTCCAAATCAGTTTAGATAACTGATTGCAAGACTTTGATTTGGTTCCACCCATGTTACGAATATATGCCATGGCAGTAGTATTATCAGTTAGTATTCTAACCTGTGATTTATTTATCTTTACTAAACTACGTAAGCCCAGATAAATAGCACGCAATTCTAGTGCATTAATATAGTCTGATTTTTCATCATCAAGCCATCTACCTCCTGTTGTGACCCCATCTCGATGAGCTCCCCAACCTTCTAACGAAGCATCAGTAGTAATTACTGTATTAGGTTCCGCCATGCGGATTGGATTTGGTGAACTTGCTATATGTTGCATCCACCATCCAATATCCTGTAACCCTTCTTGCGAAATAAACATCTTTCGCTCAAAATTGCCTTGTTCGTGTTAACGCTAAATTTTTATCTATTTCTAGCGACTTAATATGGGCCTTCCCATATAACACAGCAGGTGCATATGAGGTCATTATGCCAATAAGAACAGCAACCTGTCTAATTTTTGGCTTTGATAACTTAATAAGCTGAGTCGCTGTAGTCATAAACTTAATTAGTTTTTGTTCTGTTATCGACACTGTAAGGGACTGTGTATCCAGAATAAACCCTAAACATTTGAGTTGTTTTGTTGGTTTAAACACTGACTTTTGTTGATGTACATAAAACCCCAATTTAGTGAGTAATGCACATAAATCCAAAACTGCATTCACACAACCAATTTGTGTTGATGCTATAATAAAAGAATCATCTATGTATGGAAACATTATATGACCCTTCCTCGCCATTACCGAGAAAACAGGTTTAAGCAATTTAGTAAATAAACGTGGCGCACAAGCTAAGCCATTCGGCATACAGGTAAACTCATAGAGTTGGTTATCCCAAATAAATCGAAGAAATTTTCGGTATTGTTCCATTATGGGAAGCGTATAATATGCATCCTGTAAATCAACACTAGCCATCCACGCATCTGGTGTAATCAGATCCCGTGCCGTATCTAGAGAGAACATTTTAAAATGTCGATATTCCACCCTTTTATTAAGGATTGTTAAATCCAGGATCATTCGAACATCACCATTAGGCTTCGGTCTCGAGAAAATGTTTGAAATAAACTGTCCTGAACAGTGTGTCACTTTTTGTATAATTCCTTTCTCAAAGAATTTATGTACCTGTTTAGTTAGTGCGTCTCGTTCAACTGGTTGAATGTTATATGGAAAAGGTATTATACTTTGTACAGGAATTTGTGTAAAAGGAATTTGAACACCCCTAACTATTTCTATAATTTCTTGGTCACTAGTAATTTTGTGCCACTCAGAAATATGATTACTAATATTACCAGCCACAAAGTTGCTTACAGTTTGTGTGTTTTTAGAGGCTGCAGGGACTTGTAAAGTTTGTGTTTGGACCTCTACTTGGACCCCCCCCTGGGGAAAGGTCTCGACGAGTTGAACCCTCGACCTATTGGCCGTGCGGTGTTGTCGGTCCAGCCTGGGCGAGCGCCCCGGCCCCGAAACCCTTGACCAAAGTTTGAACTCGGTCTGGTTCCTCTGGTGAACCGTCGTGGACGAAAATCCCCTCGTGACTTTTTGAAACGAGGAACTTCCTGTTTCTTCTTGCCATCCATGTTTTTGCCACTCTTGGCTGCAGTCTCTACCTCTTTATAGAGGTATTGTAGTTGACCGCCAAACATCTTGGTATTATCTAAAGGTTTCCCTTTAATCGGCTCTGGAGCAAGATAGAGCGTAAACTCCTTCCCCTCATTATCGGTAACCTTCTTAGAGCGAGCCACTTCTTTGCCAGCATCTGTGCAAACTGACTTGAAGACATTTTCATATCTTCGAAACGACAGGTAATTACCTGCCGCCGCTAGTACTGCAATGCCTTTGTCCATTGTCTTAGCCAAAGACGAGAACTTATTTTCACTCTGCATCCTATTAGCCACAGGAACAATAGCTGTTAGGGTAGCCAACACTGCCTTATGCACTGTGTGCAACACATCCTCAAACTTCTTACGGTCATCCGTCATATTGACATCCCGATCCATTTCTTTAATGATGGAGTTGGGAACACCCTTTATGCCTGTTAACTCATCTCCTAACTTGGAGATAACCTCCGCCGGTTTGAACGTGCGAAAATGACCATTCACGGTCTCGCGCATAAGCGTAGTGGTTTTAACCCGCTTAGCCTTTGGCTTCTCCACCTTCTTAGCCACTTTAGTGCCAATGTCCGCATAGACCCCTTCATATATGGTGTCTGAGTCTGATTCCGTAGAAGTAGACTCAGTGGACGACTCAGAAGAAGAATATTTCCTTTTCCTCTTCTTCTTTTTGGACTTAGTCTTCCGCTTTTTGCGCAAACCAGACTCTGCCCGCTCCTTGGTGAATTCATCACCCGAAGAAATCACCTGTTTCTTCTTCTTTCTCCGTTTAGGAGAAGGAGGAGGAGGAGCCTTAAGCTCCACCGCCGAGTCTGTGTCCAAGAAATCTTCAAATGAATCCTCTTGGACACTCGGCCTACGCCGCTTCCGAGACACAGGCGATTTGGCAGTCAAGATGTGGCTTTCCAATCTTGCAAAGCGAGCCTCCCAATCTGGAGGCGCAGGCACATCAGGCACTGCGTCCTCGTCCGGGTCGGAGAGGATATGCGCCCGGGGCTGTGTCGACGGCCCTGCCGACAACACGGGTGAGGAGTCGTACTCCTCGTCCACTCCACTCGGAACACGCCCCTCGGCTGCTGCTGCACCGCGCTTACTCCGCTTCGTGGCCATCGGGAACTGAAACAAACATTTTTGATCAGTCCCGGTATATATATATGTCACAATATGGTTGTTTCAAACTCATTTGGACATCTATTGGTGTTAAAGAACGTGTTTATACCGTTATAACACAGGCGTAATAAGCTAAATTTGTGCGTGGGTTGTGGGTCAAGCCCAAACCTTACGCGGGGTCGGGACCAGTGTATCGGCCCGCCCATCCCTCTGTTCCGCACACTTCTCCCACCTGTGACTACTACGTCAACAAGTTGGAGAAAATGCTACGAAACTCGGAGAAACGCCTGAAAAAGTTTTGTCTAGGGGAGTCTATAAAAGAAACCCAGGAGCATCTCCAACATTACTCTCTATTAGAGTACGAGAGAATTTCCACATGAGATAGGGCGAAACCCACATCTCTACCCATAGTCACACGGTGACCCGGGTGTTGACATAACCGCTAATGACCGGTTTGGTTCCTTCGCGAAACCCACTCGAGTGTTCTATCCTTGGTTGTTTATAACCAAATAACTCGTCCAAATTGGACCAACGAAAGTCTAAACTTTCCATATTGATGCTCTAATGCATCATAATTAAGCTAACCACAGTTTTTATTATACTTACTGCGTATTTGCTTGTATGTAGACTAATTTTGCCGGAGCAACCCAACGACACGTTATCCAGTCGTGAGTTGTATATGCTAATTGCTGGTACCGGACGTGCTTACCTCTCCCTAGCCTGAGGCTAGCCTGAGGCTGTTTACCGAGGTAAAATATATATATATATATACTCATACAGACACATTATATATATAAATATGATCTGAAACCACTAATAGCCACCCACATAAAATCCAAATGGCAACATGAGTGGGATGAAAACATTAATAAACTTAAAGAAATTGAACCATCTGTGGGAAAACCACCACAGACTCATGCGGGAGGTCGGCGGGACCAAGTCGTCCTTAGCCGCTGCCGTATTGGCCACTCGTAGCTTACACATGCTTTTCTGCTCAAGGGGGAACCTCCCCCTGAATGTATTGGGTGTCAGTCCCCGCTGACACTCAAACACATTTTACTAAGTTGCGTTGATTTGTTGGCCCTGCGCCAACAATTCTACACTGCAGACAGTATGCATGACCTTTTTACTGAAGTAAAACAAGAAAACATTTTAGCCTTTTTGAGGGCAGCTGGACTGTACCACCTCATATAGTTTACTAAATATATACTATCAATTATTAATCAAACTTTTCTTTTTCTCTGGGAATTTGTTTCCCTTGACCACAAATATATGATTGTGAGTTTTCTAATTTAATGAGTGTCTATTGGCACATAATTGATTGTCTGCTTTTACATGTAAAAGCAATGGTTTGAACAAAAAACAAACATTTCTCACCGTGAATATGGCCTATGCTGCCGATACGGCGTAAAGCAACCACCAATCAATCAATCTATATAATTTATTATGGGGATACAAATAACGGCAGCCCCCTTACTGTTTCTCTCTGTCCATCTTAACCTCCATGATATTCGACTTGAGCAGAAAACATACACACACACACACATACACACATGCACATAGAATACACATATATCGATTAGTTTATTTGGGCCCCAAATGATCGCCCTTACAATAAATACCATTGTAACAATGAAAAAAACTCCCTAAATGGACCATGTATGTATGTATGTATATATGTATGTATGTATGTATGTATGTATACATGTATGTATGTGTGTGTGTATGTATGTATGTATGTATGTATGTATGTATGTATGTATGTATGTACGTACGTACGTACGTACGTACGTACGTACGTGCGTGCGTGCGTGCGTGCGTGCGTGCGTGCGTGCGTGCGTGCGTGCGTGCGTGCGTCGTACGTTACGTGTAGTAGTATGTTGTATGTATGTATGTATGTATGTATGTGTAGTAGTATTGTATGTTTGTAGTAGTAGTATGTATGTATGTAAGTATGTATGTATGTATGTATGTATGTATGTATGTATTATATGTATGTATGTATGTATGTATGTATGTAAGTATGTATGTATGTAAGTATGTATGTATGTATGTATGTATGTATGTATGTATGTATATATGTATGTATGTATGTATGTATAGTATAGCTATACGAGTCTTACCTGGGTATAGATGATGGATAACTGTTGTTTTCCCGAGGTATAAGCCTCGGGTAGACGTGGGCTAGGGAGAAGGAAGCATGTGAGGTACCAGCAATTTTAACCTACTTATTCAGGATAAAAATGATCTTTCAATACAATGGATACTATGATTTTCCCGTAATGGTACACCAACGGGATAGACGTGGTAGGGCGTGGTGGGTGGGCCCTAGCCCACGTCTACCCGAGGCTTATACCTCGGGAAAACAACAGTTATCCATCATCTATACCCAGGTAAGATTCGTATAACTATACTATTTTACCTCGGTATACAGCCTCAGGCTAGCCTCAGGCTAGGGAGACTTTTACATAATTCATTTTTATCCTTAATATCATTCATTCTTATTATAACATTCAACGTTTTTGTTCTCACCTATTCTTGTTAGTTGGCGAGCAACCGTGCCTTGGAGACCATGGCACCTCTAGTTGAGTGGGAAGAGTATTTGCCCGTATCCACTCCAGCCAATTTCAACACCGTAATTGTCCATCTGGCAAGGGTGTCTCGTGAAATTGCCTTATGTGGCTTTATAAAGCTCACTAATAGTTGTTGTGATGCACGTAAATCCTTTGTCTTAGATATATAAGCCCGTATGGCTGACACAACACATAATTTCCGATCATTCGGAAAGCAGTCTAAGTGAACCGTAGATAAAGGGTCACCTAACGTGTTCGATTTGAGCAATTGTGCTAAATCAAACGTAGCTTGTTTCTTGTCTATTTCTAATCCAGTTAAGGATAAAGCAACAATCGTCTGTCCTCTGTGTCCCGTTACTAATAATAACAGGACCGCGACCTTAAAACCTAATTGTTTTATATCTAACCACGAGTTGTGAGGCCAAGCCTGAAACAACTTAAATACTATAGAAACATCCCAAAACCGACTATACTTTGGTTTTGGAGGATTCCTTTGATAAATTGACCGAAGTAGATAACAAAGAACATAATGTTTTCCAACTGTTTCGCCATCAATTCTAGGTAATATGATTGATAATGCACATCTTGCCGCATTGATCGACCCAAAGGATAGTCCTTCATC